>JABFFE010000205.1:0-12709 GCA_013623625.1 Fusarium setosum | reverse complement strand
GCGCGCGGGCAAACAAATTCACCACGAGCTGCACTCCTCCTCAACCTCCACACCAGCTTCATCTTGGCCTTCTCGTGCGTCATGCCCAACTCCAGCATGGCTTTTCTACAACACGACCCTAGCGATCTCCAGAGCCGCTTAGCCCCTGTGCTTCCCAGTGATCACGAATTCTTTATCTACCACATCTCGACACCTCCCACAAAGACCAATCCTCTCTACTCCCCCCCGCCTCACGAGCGCCCTGAGCGAACCTATTGCGAGAATCACTTCCTCGCCGTGTCCATTGAGGCGCCCGCACAAGCTTCCGAATCGAACGGGACAGATGAAGCTGCAGGAAACGAGTCCAAGAAACAGGTTCTGGTGCTAGGAGTCGAGGTCTTCATCTACACCACCGCCCGGTCGACGACGCTCTTCGTCTCCAAGGCTGATTCAACGGGATACCTCAACCTCCTCAACCTACCCAAGGGGACGCCCAGCCCGATTAGAGAGATATGCGGTGCTTTTGTCGGATTTCTGATTGAGAAGCGGAGGAGAAAGGACGTGCAGCTCGTGGTGAATTTGTTTGCCCGCGCGCAGGATCAGTATCTCTTTCCCGGAAGTGTCGACTACAGCGGGAAGCATGTGCTAGACGATCGAGGCCTCATCAGGTGGTGGTGTCGCGTGTTGGATCCCCTTCTCGGACCTGCGCCAAAGGCCATGGAAGCTCCCTGGAGGAGTGCAAAGGGCTACATCATCGTCCCTGGTCTGGAGACGTACGAAACGCGAGCGCTCACACCTCGGAAAGCCGATTCTTCTTGGGAGCTCACACATCCCTTGGAGCGCATCTCTCACTACCACCGTGAGTTTGACTGGGTTCCGCCGCGGTGTCTGATCCCCCACTTTCCTGATGATCCTAAATCGCGGTTCCGGGATGAGCTGGATGAGGAGGCAGCTAGTTCGGTGGCGATGAAGACGACGGGGAGCTGGAAGAGCGTCAAGACGCTGGATATGTTTTGGGAGATGATGGCATACAGGCAAGAGTGCTCGAGCGGACGGATGACGGGCTTCATCTGGCTTGTCTTTGATGACCAGGAAGAGGCCCCTGCTACCAAGTCGGAAGAGTCGTCCCAGTCAACCCTCGCACCACCAGAGACGCCAAAGAAGCAGCGCATCGTCCAAATCACACCAAGTACCACACCAAGGAAACTCTTCCCTTCAAAGACGGACACTGTCGAGAAAGACAAGCCAAAGAAGAAGAAGAAGCCCAAAAAGAAGACTCTTCAAGGCCCCATCATTACTCGTCAACCTCGTGTCAAGACCGAAAACCGCAATTACCTCCTCGACCGCCCCCCCACGACGGCTTACTACTCGTGGACGCCCCAGGGCCGCGGCGAAAAGATTGTCGACGAGAACGACTACAAGCGCATCGTAGACCTGCTCCTCCACCTTGACTTTGCGACTCTCAACAAGGCTGTGGGTAGTACCCGCCGCTGGGTGAGCGAGGTCGGCAGGAGGAGCAAATGGGGTGTTGTCGTGAGAGGCACGCGCGAGACGCCTGCGGTGGAGGGTGGTGCGGAGAAGCAGGTGAACAATCTGTCTGGGCTGGTCAAGAGGAAGCGCACCGATTCAACGGCCGAGGAGGCACAGACCAAGGTTAATGTCCTTGGAGCCGGGCTGGTGAAGAGGAAGCCAAAGGAAGAGGAGAGTGAGCAGGCTGTGAATGTGCTCTCTGTTGGATTGGTGAGGAAGAAGCCCAAGGAGTGAAGGGGGACATTGTATACTATACTGTACTACTGTTTGGATCCGGGCGTTGGACATGATAGGCAAGGGAAGGGTTGGTTGAGCCTGGCGTTTTGATTATGTGCATTGGCTATGACAGAGAATGATGGTTGACAGAAGATATTATCATAACAATAGTAAAGACCTATTTAATATCGAGCCCAAGCTTTTTATAAATTAATATAACTTTAGACTCGCTATAGCACAAGGGCATATCCCACCAAGTCTCGTGTTTTTTTTTACCACAGGTAGGTGTGCAGCCCATCTTCTGTTGATTAGCAGCAAGCTGCCGAGATGGAGAGATATGTCGAACCTTTGGGGGGGGTTAAATTTGCAGTGAAGGCTAGTTAGTGGGTGGCAGCCAACTTGCACGCATGGTGAGATTCCAAGATGGTGCAGGCTTGGCGAAAGTAGCTAAAACGCTTTAGCTGTAGTTCTGAGGGTCCAGAATAGCACACTGATATCGATAGTATCCATCCGGTCGACTACATTACACAGTGACTCACATCTCTCCTTGGCCTACTCGCTTTTCAGTGGTAAAAGAGAACATTTCCAGCTCGCTGACATGGTCGGAACGAAGTCGCAAAAAAGTCGCAAAACATCAGACCAGATCAAATTTCCTATACAATGTGTTCAGAGGTCTTCAAATCACTTCTTTAGACTCCGACTGGGTTTAAGATGGCACTTCAATTGCTGTTAACATCATGTAATACCCTCTACCGTGTTCTGCTATGGCCCAAAACGCCTTGTTCATGATCCGTTTCTGTACTTGCACACACGATAATCCCAATGTTCAGCCTCAATATCCCTTACTTCTTCAGATACTGCAGATTCACCGGCGTGATAGCCTCCCCTCCGCCCAGCACAGCCATGATATTCCGCATACTCAGCTCCTCGAAACCCTTATGCGTGTCCACGGTTCCACCAGCGTTATGGCACGTTAGCAACACTCGGCCCTGCTTTGCCAGCGCCAGTAGGCCCTTGTGGATCTTTGGTTCCTGTGTGTGGACGTCGAGCGCTGCGTTGGAGAGTTGCCCGTCTTGCAGGGCGACAGCCAGTGCGTCTTCATCTACGAGACTGCCCCGCGCAATGTTGACGAAGCGTGAGCCGCGCTTGAAGAGTGGAAGTGTAGAAGGGTTAATCAACGTGCCATCGCTTGCGGGAGTACATAGCACAACACAATCCGATTGAGCTAGGAGGCTCTCTAGCGTCTCGTGGTGTGTAGCCCGCAGAGGAGCCACGACAGTAGCGGGCTTGGGAAGTACGTCGTAGTAGTGAATGTCCATGCCAAAACCATGACGGGCACGAGCGGCAATTTGCTGGCCAATGTTGCCAAAGCCGATAAGACCGAGAGCCTGGTCGCGGAGGTTACGCGACTGCATCGTAGCATCGCGATGGTTAACATTGAAAGCCTCCTCGTCACCGGACAGGGCGGAAGAGATGCACCAGGGGAGGACACGGAAAGTGGAAATGATGCCTGCGATGGCAAAGTCGGCCACGGCTTCGGCGGCTGCGAGCCCAGCGTTGCAATAGATGATTCCTTACAGCCATCAGCCGCCGCTCAACGACCGTATGCTGCTCTTCTCAAGAGTACAGCCCTCGGAACTCACCTCGTTCACCTAGAAGCTTCGTGTCGGCCCAATCAAAGCCGGCGCCTGCACTCGCAAACACCTTGACGCTCTCGGGCAGCAGACTAATCAGCTCAGCATCCCAGTTGCCCATTTCACCTCCAGTACCCCAAAACGGGCGGAATATGGCCTGAAAGTCGCCCCATCGTCGCTCCTTGAGCGCCTTGATAAACTCTGGCCGCTGGCGCTCCTCGGCCGAGGGCCGCACAATCTCGCACTGCGCAATGAAGCGGATGTACGTCTCCGGGTTGTATTTTATAGGCTCGCCAATGTGCAGGACCCGGGGCTTTGACGACGCCATGGGCAGCTTGGCTGGAGAGAAGGGAGAGCCGGGCTGAGAGAAGACGGGCACCGGAGGGGCTGGGGATGTAGCTCGTGGTGTAGAAGCCGGCACCGGCGTGTTGGTTGGCTCAGCCATTGTGAGAGCAGCAGCCGGGGGTTCTTATAAAGGTGTAAGCAGGGAGGGGAAGTGTTGGGGTGAGAGTTGAGAACTACAGAGTCGGCCAAAGTCAGGTTGCGGCAATAGGACAAGAGCCGTGAGTTGTTGTCCAACGGCCAGCGCCCGATCCAACGATGGGCGTCAAAAGCCAAGTGGAGCGACGCTGCGACGACACCAGCCGCAAACCTCCACCTCCACTCTGTTTGGGGATGACCCCCACGGTCCATGAGCCACGGCCACAGCCGGTCCACCAAGGCGAGAGCTTGTTTGACGCCGGATCCCAGTCGACGGATGGAAGCCGGGATAAGCGCCTCGGCTCGATACCAATGCCGCGCCTAGACCCAATTGCGGTTAAGGCGAGCTCTGTTTGAGCATCACAGCCGCCAGACAGAAGCCGGGTAGTAAAAGACAAGTTTTCAATCTACATACCTAGATGATGCCCAGACGTCTAGTGGAGAAGCACAAATCTCGACAGGAAAAGCGGGGAGTGTTCCCCACGCATGAGCCGGCCCCGGCATTCATTCGCATGACCGGACGTCGTTATTATCCGGGGCCCCAAAGACTAGCTACCATAGCACTGGACAAGGACGATTTGCCACGGGGAGAGCCTTGTTGCACGATATCTCGTGTGGGGGGGTCTCTATCTTGGGAACGGGCGATTGCGCTCCTTGTGTGACAGGAGACGCCCGCACCGGTGGCTGACCGCTTTGAGTCTGGTGGTGTGACGTTGGGGGCGAGCAACCAGTCGAGAGAGATATGTGTCCATGCTATAGCTCATCCGATAGGCTCTGGGACTGAGGCAGAGCCATGGGAGCCTGGAGATGTTGCTGGGCCGTTCCGCTGATCGGGAACGCCAACCGGCCGGTGTCGACCCTTGTGCGAACCTTTGCTTTCTCCAGGGCTTGCTTGACGAGCTGAATCGTCCCCGTGTCGCTTTCCTGAGCCCCCATTACAGAGATGCATACGGGTTGATACTCTTTTCTGCCACTGATCCGAGAATCGTATGGTACCTGAGTAACTGTAGACAAGCCATGCATTAGCACCCCAACTTATTGATGTACGAGACTCTAGACTCACAAGGTACTGCTAAATACGGTGCCCCCAAGATGGACGGTAGAACATTTGAACTGATTCCCTCTGAGACGGTTGGTGGACTAATCTGCCCGTCAGCCAAGAGTCTTACGGCGTCAAAAGCAATATACATACGCCACCGCCTCGTCCCGGTGCTCAATTCCAGAATGCCCGCACGGTAGGACCAAGATGGCGTCGGGCTCGGCATTGGGGGTTGTCGAGATGGCCATGATGTTCTCGTGGAACCACTTTCGGTAGATCTCTAGCCGTTTCACGTCTTCACGGTGTTCCGTTGCCGTCCCGGATTTGCAATGGTCCCTGGACTTCTGTAAGTGGCGCTCAGTCAGTACGGCAGGAAACAAACCAGAAGAATTGCGGCGTGGCTTCAGTGAATGGCTCTTTCCGGAGTTTCTGCTGGTACTCGTCTCTGAAGTCTCCAAAGGTATGGTAATACTCATAGCACCATGAGCGAAAGGGTGCCTAGCTGTATCAGTGGCGTCCTCGTCTGGGCAGTTCAGACTCACTTGTTGCATGTATTCCTGCATATTCTCATTCGAAGCCTGAGCCGGAGGATTCTGTGTCCACATGGCCCCAATGTCAATGTGCTGCGTACGAACCCCTAGAAAGTCCTGCAAGATCGATATAAATGCGTCCAAGGTGGCTTGTTGTGTCTCGTCGGCCGAAGCCAGATCAACAGGATAGAGGATCCTTTTCGGAAACTTGGGCTTGTGTGGCTCTTCCTTTAGAGATTTAGCCGTGATATCGAGCAGACCTCCCAGGCTGCGGCTGAAGAGCCTTGTCCGGTCGAAGCTGGAGATGTCAGTTGGGTTCAAATAGTCGGAACATGGCTTCTACCTGGAGGTTATCACGATTCCATCCATGGCAATGCTTCCATAAGAAGGGGTAACCGAATAGAGCCCTTTTTCGGGTGTAACCCTCCCGTCTAGCATCGTGTCAGTCCTGTCTCCCCAGATATCGTAAAAACCCACCGTCAACTCCAACACTGTGCTGTAACCACTCATACCCAATCAGTGCCGCCGCAGCTCCAACAGATTCACCCTTCAGTGTCTCATATTCATCACCTCTTGCACTCCAAGGAGCCTGTTCATCCACCCACTCTGCGCCCGTGCCGAATTGCGTCGTCTTGGTCTTGCCAACAATGACAGCCCCGAGGTCAAGCAGGCAGCGGGCATACTCGGCTGTGGTACCTGAGGTAGCCTTGTAAAGAGATCTCCAGGCGCGGCTAGAGAATGTTGTGTAAGTGCCCCTCAAGGAGATGGTGTCACCGATGGAAATGCGGACGCCAGAGAGGGGTTTCCGGGGAGAAGGTCGAGGGTGGTAGAGCCGTGAGGGAACAGGTATCGACATTGAATCCCCTTGAAAAGAGGACGAAGTAAGAGGTTGAAACCTGGACAACGTCAGCAAGCACAAGGCTGAGCACTGATAACATACTCGTCCGGCTGATAAAGATCATCAGGTATGGCACCGAAAGTGAAAGCCCCAAACTCGTCATCATACAGCCGCCAGGCCTGGTGGAGATTCGGACCATGCAGAAAGTATGGTCCGGAGGGTAATTCTGCCATGCCCTCCAGTGCTGTTACCTGGCCCAGGTGGTAGATCTGTCGTGCGATGCTATCGACAGCACTGCTTTCATTACCTCCAGGCTTTTCCACGAGCACGGAACCAAAATCCGGGGTGAATACATCGTCATAAGAGTCAAACAACTGCAGGATCCCCTCAAGATCGCCGAAAATCTCGTCTGTGGCCAGCAGCGTGATGGGGATGATGGCATCTGAGTTGATAGTCTCCTGGATGGAACCCTTGGACGCGTCAGCAATTGACGCGTAAGATCAGGCTTGAGTAAGACGACGATCGCCTACCAGCTTCTGAGGATGGATGAGATATTGAAGCCCCGCGACGACGCAGGTGGTGAACGGTAGCATGGTCAATCGGCTCTTGCCAGGCAGGGCAGGACAAGACGAGGATAGTAGATGGCGATAGAAGCTAAGAGGGCTGTTCCATCGTCCGCCAAAGCTAGCGATGTGTTGGACACGACAATGATCAACTCAGTAACAGAATTCCAGTTTGTCAGTGCAATAGAAGGACGGTGCAGTGTCGTTGAATGAGACAAGTTACTAAGACACAGCTGGGTACCTCAGGAACCATTTCAGCACCTGCCGTTTGAAGTGTACCTACCTAATCAATCTAACTTAAGAAACCGCCGTCAAAGGATCATATAAAAACATGTTGATTTTCTAATCATATAAATAGTCTTTCCGATTTTATCCATCAATTTACATCTCTCTATCCACCTATGGGCGAAATATGGTACCTCACCACCCATCTACGTGTCTCGGTGAACTCGGTGAGCCTCGGTCAATATTTCTTATCTTTGTGGGGTATCAAAATTTCCATCCTCCACCCCCACCAAGCCCGACACTTACTGATTCAACATCACCAAAAGAAGTTCACGTCAAATTAAGAGTCAAAATGGCAAAGAAGAAAGGTAAATACGCCAATATCCCCGAAATATACTCGAATTGCAACGCTAACTCTCCCAGCCCCTTCAATCCACTCCCGCGCCGCCCGCCGCGCAACATCCCCCAGCATCGACACCGACAAGTCTCTCAAGGAAATCAAGCCTCCCTCACGCACCGCCCCCCACCGCCCCTCCGTCCTCGCTGCACAGCATTCAGCCGGCGTAACGAAAAAGACGAAGCGCGGCCGAAAGAGCAACCTCTCCGCCAAGGCGCGGCGGCGCCAGGAGAAGGGCATCGAGATGGCCGAGGCGGTGCTGGAGCGCACAAAGAGCAAGGTCGAGAAGAGCATGGGCAGAGGCAGAAACGTGCAACAGAGGAGAAAAAATTGGGAAGACATCAACAAGACTGCAGAAGCTGAGGGCCGAGAGGACTCGGAGACCGAGGCGAAGAATGGACGAGGGTATGAGATGGATGAGGATATGGAGGGGGCAGACGAAGAGACATTGACGGCGCCGATGACAGCAGAGGTTGCGCCGGCCGCCGTGCCTCTGCCCCTAGATGACGACGACGACGAAATCCTTTAAAGGAACAGGGACCACGGGTTCAAAACGACAACTGGGACACATCGGATCTGGGTGTTGGAGTTGAGGCGTGCAAAATTGGGTTCTACACAGTCCGGGACACGACTACCGGCCTGATGAATGACTTGTTTCTGTCTTTTTTCTATTTCGGCTATAGATTCGCCATCTGGCAGATACCTAGATATAGATACTAGTGATACAACAATGTTGGCCATATTCTCTACACGACCATTTACAGTGACAAATCGTCTCCCGTCATAAACACGCCTATTTCGTCGTCCCCTCAAGATACAGCCGCATCGTCCTCCCCACCTGTCCGTCCTGCGCCTTGTACTCCCTCGCGTTGACCTCTTCGGCGCCCTTCTTCAGCTTCGCTAGCACATCCGCCGCCGCGGCTTCGTCTACCCTCTTCTGCGTCTTCTTCTTGTACCCAAGGACCACGTCGACCTTCATGCCCTTGCCCAGGAACTGGCTCAGCTGGCGCATCTTGGTCTGCAGGTCGTGCTCGCTGATGGCCCAGCTCAGCTCCAGCTCCTTGGTCTTGGCCGCCGTCTGCTTGGATACGCGGCGGCGCTCACGAGCCTCGCGCTGTCGCTCGTACTCGTCCTTCTTGTTAACGACCTTGCAGACGGCGTACTGCACCGGCTTGTTCTCTTTGGGGTTGGCGGGGACATAGGTCTGGATCATGCGCAGGGACTCGGAGGGGTTGAGGCGGCTCATGACGTGTCGCGTGAGGAGAGGACCGTCATAGTTTCCGTTGTCGAGGACCATGATCCTGGGGTCTGTGATCTCATGGTCCTGGGGGAGTCGGTCGCGGCCAGACCTGACGAAGTCGGCTTGGGTGGTGAAGCGAGGGTCGAAGCCTCGATCATCAGAGTCAGGCACCCTAGGTTGAGGAGTGTTCCGCGGGGGTCTCAATTGTTGGGACGACGCCGAGAAGAAGCGGTTCTGGTTGATTGAGGGGAGTGTCGTTCGAGTGGCAGGGAGCTGGCGGGTGAGGAGAGCTTCGGGTCGCTCGAGCGGGGAGACAAAGACTCTGTAGAGAGCTCGGCGGGAGCTTTGGAGGCACGAGAAGCTACTCATGATTACGGCGGCGCCTGAGTGTGTAATGAACGTTACGGAGTAGCCGCAAAAGAGCGTGTATGTTGGGCAATGGCTTTCTTGCAAGACCAGTCACGGAGTGTGAGAATACTGACTGATCTTGTCCAGCTCTCCTCAGTCTTCATTGGAGATGCAATGGGCGGTTGGTTTCGGCAGAACGTCACTGCGGGTTCTGTCAGGGACCCTGGCCAATCAAATACTACAAACCTCACGAGACCCTTGCGCGAGCATCTAACAACGGGGTGAGACTCAAGATCAGACCTCATCGCTTATAAACTTGGTCGCAAATCTCATACCCTATATAAATGGCTTCATAGCTATACCTATCAATATTTCACCATAGCGGGCCCCGTCGGGGCATCCATCCCAATGGCCTCGTTCCACTTTGCGCGCTATCCCGTGCGCACAACCGTATCCTTCATCAAGGCCGCCTGTCTTGTCCATCTCGGCCTCACCTACGGCTATACAATCAGCCCAGCTGCAGGCCCCTCCATGCTTCCGACATTTACCGTTGATGGAGACTGGATTCTATGCGACCACACCCGCCGCTACGGCCGTGGCGTGTCTGTTGGTGATCTCGTTGTCTACCGCATCCCCATCTTCACTAGCCAATGGGGCGTGAAACGAGTGACGGGCATGCCGGGGGATTACGTCTCTGTTGGAACTCCGGGAGAGCCAGGTGAAGAATTAATGATCCAGGTATTATTCATCCTAAGATAAGTGCGAGGCTATGCTCACAACCTCCAGGTCCCAGAAGGCCACTGCTGGATCTCGGGAGATAATCTTCCTGCTTCACGAGACTCTAGACATTTTGGCCCCTTGCCGCTAGCTCTCATTTCTGGAACAACAATTGCCAAGGTGCTTCCCTGGAACGAACGCCGGTGGATCAAGACTGGCCTTGAGAAGCCTGAAGAGCTGGACTAGACTTTACAACTCATGATATCCAATGTTCTGCACATATACCAACCCAACACCAGGCGCATTAGCCTACAATAAATATGCCATCTTCTTATCTGGGTATAGAAACTTATCACCACTCGTCTAATTACATCTGCTGTCTTCGCCTCTCACATTCACTCTCCGTCCCGTCCCCCAAGTGCTAGCGGAGTGCCGCCGGATATGCATCATCAGAACAAAGAGAAATAAAATGCCCAGGATCCTCCTGCTTCAGTGTCGTGCGACCCGCCCAGCGTTCCCTGTCGTGCAAGCCTTGTCCGTCAAACACCGTAGTCTGAAGTGAAGAAAACAAGCTGATAAAACAAGCCCTGCGAAAGGACCATGCCATCCGTATAAAACACACAACCACCCTTGAACCAAACATCATTCTTGGAAGAGGTACAAGACGCCGTCAACACCGTTCCGTTCCACCGCCATACCTTGCTAGACCCGCCCTAAACGCTTTCGCTTTTGAGATGAAAAATAAACGTCCGTTTCGAACCTGTGCTATGCCTGGCACCAGCCGTCCGTAACACGATTAACCTTCGATGTGCGCCTTGGACATGCTCTGCCCCAGCAGCTCGAGGCAGCGTTGGGCCAGGTTGACAACTTCGCCCTCATCCTCGTCCTCGAATTCGTTCTCAGGCTCGATCTGGCGGTTCGCAATGTTTCGGATGTGCTCGATAATATCCTCTGCCTTGCCGATAAGTCCAATCAAAGTCTTGTCCTCAGACTCGAATAGCTGTAGAAGCGTCCAGACAGCAATATGCTGGAATGTTGCGTCGCCAGACTGCAGGAAGCGACAGAGATAACCGTGGATCCCGCCCTGCGGTTCAGTCCAGTTCTGCACAAAGATGGAGTAGTCGCCCACTATTACTGTTAGAAAATGTTTAAAAAGGACAGTGGTCACTAACCTTTGGAGGAGAGATTGCCCAAAGCAGCAGCGCTGTTGCCTTGAACTTCGATGCTCGGCGAGTGCGTAAGCGGGATCAGGACACCACAAACTCCCAGATTCAACAGATGAGACTTCAAGTCATCACTCAAGGCAAGGACCGCAATAGCAGCCGTCATCTCTGACTGGACCGTGACGGGCACATCAAGTACCAGTTGCTTACACTTTTGCACGGCACCAGCATCGAGGACGAGAGCCTTGTTGCGGTCAGAGCTGGCCGCCAGGTTTCGGAGAGTCGAGATGGCGTGACACTGGATCTCTTCATTGTCGGTTGATCCGAGAAGATCGACGAGTGGCTTAAGGAAGTTGGTTTCGATAATTGGAGACTCGTTGAGGGGGTGGATCGAGATGTTTCGTATACAGGCGACGGCGGAAAGGATGAGCGGCAGGTACGAGGACTGAAGGAGACGGAGGAGTGGGTGCAAGCCGTTGGCTCGGACAATGTCAAGCTGGTACTTTTCATCCGAAGCCAGGTTGCGGAGAGCCAGGGCGGCCTGGCACTGGACCTTGGGAGATGTCGAATCCATGAGGTTGACCAGCGACTGGACTAGTTTAGGCTCGGTTTGCGCCAGTTTTCGTCGATTGCTTGCGTCGACAGCAATGTTGCTGAGGGCTGTGGTGCAGTAGTACTGTACGTCGACGTCGGGCGAGGAAAGAAGTTGGACGAGGACAGGAATAGCTCCAGCATTCACCAGTTGCTGTCGGTTTTCATCTACGTTCATTAGCAATGCCACCGATCTCGGGACATGCAACGTACCTGAATGTGTCATGTTGAGGAGGGCGCCCGTCGCGTTCCGCTGAACCCGCATATCCCGAGACTTGGCCAACCTCGTCAGAGGTCCCAAGGCACCGGAGCGAGCAATTTTGGCCTTGTTCTCCTCGTGGGTGGCCAGATTCGTAATACATCCCACAGCATTACACTGAACCTCGACATTGGGAGACATCATCTGACGAATCAAGGGGGTCAATCCACCAAGTTGCACAATAAGAACTTTGTTCTCCGCTAAACCACATGTCAGTTTCCATCACAGGCGAGGTAGTGTCAACTCGAGACGCACTGTCAACGGCAAGGTTCCCAAGGGCTGCGCTGGCTGCCCGTTGGACTTCGATATCGGGGCTCTGGAGGAGGAATAAAATGGGTTCGAGGGTATCGCGGTCAACCTCCCGGACATCTAGACACGATCAGCAAGCCGCAAGCGACAAAAGATCCGTACCCAATGAGAAAGCCCATGCAAGCTCGCTGCATCCTCAGCATCTCAACCGGATTCATCTGCCTACCTCGTTCCGTGATCTCGGCAAAAGTCAAACTGGCACTTCGTTGGAGGTCAATGTTTTCCGAAAAGACTAGAGTGCTCAGAGCACGAAGAGGTTCGCCGGAGAAGAAATCGGTCTCGCCGCGCTGGCATCGCGTCAGTAGGAACATCGGCGAGAGGATCAAGGGTCATGTACGTTTTCGAGATACTGAAGGAGGTCGGCCACAGCCTCCCGCTCACTATCGGCAAGGACGGGTTCGTAAAGGCCATCGCGGGATCGACCTAAGTGGCAGTGTCAGACCCAGCAGTCATTGCAGACGGGAGCGTAGATGCATACCTCCGCAGCATGACGAGCTGCAGATACCCATGGCCGCAAAAAGGGCACAAAGCCTCTAGTGTCGGCGGGACGTCGCTTGATAGGTCTCGATGGTCGGCGTAGGAAGCGGCGTCGGGGTGTCGAGAGTCGAGCTGTGATGCAGAATCGTTCAGGTTCCGCTTGTTGTTGACGAA
>JABFFE010000204.1:0-18862 GCA_013623625.1 Fusarium setosum | reverse complement strand
GTTCTTTTACTTTTCCCTTGCTGCTTGGTGTGGCCATTTCCATATCGCTGACAGTTCCGCACAGCTAGTGAAAGGAGCGCATCAGGGCATCGCTCATGTACATGCTCATGTCATGGGAGGAGTTGCTGTCTTACGGAGATGGTGTCCCATGCCAGAGGTAGCTTTTCTTGGCGTTCGCGCCATGGTACAGCTTTGCTATTCTCTGGTACGTCCTTTTCTGAGCATGGTACGTCACTTTAGCTAATACTTTTACCATAGTTCATCCCTGCGCAAATGTCAGCAACTCCTCTACCGAGCCCATTCTATGAGTGGGTTGCCTTCAGTGGCACCCTTCTTGAACCTGCCGATCGACCGGCTACTGACCTTGGCATGTTGCTCGGCCGCTTCATCCAAGTATCGACATATATTCAAACTCATGTCCTTACCGATGGCCGATCACACACAACTTCCACCCTGCAGCAGATGTTGGATATTGATGCTGCTTTTGCGGAATGGGACCGCAGGCTCGGGCCCACCTGGCGATATCGCATAGAGAAAGCAGACCAGGCCTCCCCCGCGGCAATTTTTGAGGGTCAATATCACGTCTACTACGATGTATTCGTCGCGCGCATGTGGGGTCATTACCGCTGGGGGCGTACTCTCCTCAACCAGACTATCGTCGGGTTTATCAAGAATTATCCACGGTCCAGCTCGTCTTTGGTTTCGACACCCCAACACCAACGCCGACTTGGACTTATTCGGATGCTTGCTCGAGATACCCTCGTTAGCACACCGACGCACTGGCGTCATCCCCTCCTCACCGAAAAGTCCGCGGTGCCCGTCGAGCACACAGGAGGAGCAGGGTCCGGCTCAGCCGGTCTTCCGATTGTATTATTCCACCTCCAGGCTGCTGCCTGTGCCCCCAGTGTTCCAGAGGCTTATTGGGACTGGGCCTTGGGTGTGATGGAATGCATTTGGAGCGATATGGGTATTCTTCACGCCAAGGCCATGATGGAGGCTATGCAGTCGCACAAGGACTCGATACATAAAGCAAAAGCACGAAATATGATAAATCAAGGCGACGTAAAGGCGGCGATTCGGTAAGGCATGGTTTATTTTTCCTAGATATTAATTGGTGTGGAATCTGGCGCATTATTCGGCGTTCTTGTGTTGAATCAGGGGTACTGGAGCCTCTGTACGAATCAGAAAGCTGCATAGCAAGGCTGGTGGTGCTTATAGTGTTGTTGCTTCAGCAGGCGTTGGTGGTTTTGGACACGGCTTGTCAGAGCATCATGTTGTTGGTTGGCAGCTCAGTACTTTTCAGTTGGTGTTGATCAACACCATTTATATCGCTTGTTAGACTTGACGAAAGTCAATATCATAGCACCCTCGTTCGCACTTGGGGAATTTCAAGAGCAATTACTTAGTTATGCTGTCACCAGATGTGAGGCAACTCATCTGGAAATCCTGCAACTGAGGCAAAGGTAATCAAACGTCCCGGATTTTATGAGGTTACAATATCCATCCATCATGGGAGCCTGCCTATGCATCTATGACGTTTGGTATTTCGACCAATGCCATGTTATAAAGAACGCCATTTCTTTTTAGTCAGTACAATGCTCGTTCGCCAGACTGTTGGTGCTGCTTCTTAGACATTCATCACCCAGTGACGTCGGGTGGGACCTGCCCTGACTAAACCCGCGGAGAAATAGTGCCGGCGTCAACCGAAACTAGCACGTGCATCACCTACGGCAGGCAGGCGCATTCGCAAGGCTGCGTTGCACCACAGCAACTCCTCTCCAGCACAGCCTTATCATAACGACAATCTCACGACATCAACCTTTTCCAAACATCAACATTTCCAGCTAGAACCGACTTTCCAAATCAACCGTCGTACTCAGAGTACAAGTTCAAACTCTTCGCAGCATTGATATCTGACCATCATGGGATCAGATGCTCGCAAAGGTAACGCGACACTACAAGCGCGTGATGGACTCTGGCTGAGCGCATTATACAGGCGAGGACGGCACCATCAAGGTGGCATCGAAGAACAAGAATGGAACAATCAAGTTGAAGAAGGCTCCACCAAAACACAGCAAACCCGGAAACTGGAGAGATGGCAGTGTTATCGAAGGTATGCTCCCATGCCATCTCTGGGCTTCCGAGACACGGGTGACTAATAAACTGAAAGACAAGAAGAAGAACGGCACCTCGCCAGCGACAGGGGCACCATCACCAGGCCCCGTAGTAAACCAGCTTGACGAAAACTCGCGCGAAACGTTTGCAACCGGTCGACCCCTCGAAGATAATCCCGATCTCCAACAATGCAAGCACTGCAAAAAAAGTGTACTAAAGACCGCCGCAAAGGGACATATTGCACAATGTCTCCGACTAAAGAAGGAAAAGGCGCAGAGGAAGAAGGAAGCACGTGAGGCCAGAGAAAGGGCAAAGGAGGCAGCGAGACAAGAGGAGGCACGCAAAGAGGACGAAGAGAACGGCGAAGGGAAGGGGGACGATGATAGCGACGACGACGGTATCGCAGCTGACAAGAAGGCTACTGGAAGCAAGACCGCCAAGAAAGCTGCTGGAAAGAAGCCCGATGAAGACAAGAAGGGGAAAAAGAGGAAAGCCGACGGCGACCCAGACAAGGGACCCAAAACTAAGAAGAAAAAGGACGAGCCCAAAGCCAAGGTTCCCAAACCAAAGGGTAGGCATTTGTTTCGAGGACTCGGGTACAATATACTAACCACGCGCAACAGGCCCTGTAGATGTGGAGCGACAATGTGGTGTTATTCTGGCGAATGGGCAACCGTGTGCCAGATCTCTGACATGTAAAAGCCATTCTATGGGCGCCAAACGTGCCGTTGCCGGCAGATCTCTGCCATATGATATGCTTCTTGCCGCATACCAGAAGAAGAACCAAGCAAAACAGCAAAGTAAGTTGCTGCGTACCGGTATCTGGCAACTGAGAAACATGGCTGATCTTTGTTCACTTTCCCTGTTCAGAAGCAGCACTTGATGCGAATGCCCCGATAGAGGACGAAGACGACGCAAACAACGGACCAGTCGACTCAGATGAGGAGGCTGCTGCTGTTATGGGTGCCCTGTCTCACTGGAAGCCTAAGCCCGTGATCCCACAACCTGTCTTTGCTCCTATTAAGAAGCAATACCAGATCGCCAGGCTACACGAACAGCTTCAGATGGCCACTAACGGTGGGAGAACAAACATCTTTGCTGTCAATGGGTTCGGGGCGCAGAGGCTCCCTGAAGGGCATCCTGGACTGCAACAAGATGGCGAGGATGCCCCTGGAGAGGTAGACCTCGGGGTTGTGGGATTTGGGAATGTGGCACGAACATCCTCAACTTTCGCTCCTCAAAGACAAGCCTCTGTTTCGAGTAAAGCATAGGAGAGTGACAAGCATGACGAAGCAAACCAACCACAGCGCGCAAGACGGCCATCTATTAAAATACGCAAGACCCCGATTTTCTAAGGACAACTAGACCCGGATGCTGAGACCTAAAACCCAGTCCTTGGATCATTTCAATTATCCCGGGCAGTTTGGTCGATTGCTTGAATTCCTCTATACGTTTTACCTCGGGACAAGGGGTCACATGCGGCTGAGCTACCAAGACCTCGGTGCGCTCAGATTGGCGCTATGACGTCGTGAATTCGCCGGCGCGTCAACCATCCATCCTGGCGGCTCAGCATACCGCTCACGATCGTTTATTCTTGTTACGAACGCACGCGCGCACGCGTGCTCCTTACATCTCACTCTTGAGTTCGATATCGAAGGAACAGTCGGTATTGCGGCTGTCGTTGCAATGTCGTCTAAACAGGCTCTCAATGCCCTTGGTCATGCTGTGTCAGGCTCCGTGGGCACAGCCATATCCACAGCGTCTCTTTACCCGCTTGATCTGGTTACTACTCGGCTCAAAGCACAGCGAAAACTGGACGACTCTGCTGGTGACTACGATGGAATCATTGCAGCCTTCAAAGGAATCACAGCAAACGAAGGTGGATTCGGGGCGCTATACAGCGGTTTGGGAACCGACGTGGCCAAGTCGGTGGTGGACAGTTTCTTATTCTTTGGGTTCTACAACTACCTACGTCGCCGAGACCAGAAGCCCAAAATAGTCGAGGAGCTTATTGTGGGCGCTATTGCAGGCGCCTGTGCCCGAGCCTTCACAACGCCCATCTCCAACGTTGTGACACGGAAGCAGATGCTGGGTAGCGACCAGCCGCTCAGGGAGATTCTCGCCGAAATTCGAGAAGAAGGCGGTTTGCTTGGATTGTGGTCTGGCTACTCAGCCACTTTGATTCTGACATCCAACCCCAGCATCACCTTCTTCGTCAACCGGCGGCTGGCAGCGCGCATTATCCCGGCGCTCGAGGAGGAGGATGTGCCTATTGCATGGATCGCCTTTTTGATCGCTGCCACAAGCAAAGCTGTTGCCACAGCCATCACTTACCCTTTCCAGACGGGCAAGACACGACTCCAGATGGCCAGTGGCTCGATCGACTTGGAGACAGACAAGGAGAAGAGTCAGGAGAGAACGTCAACACCCAGGCGGATACTGAGAAGGATAATTGAGTTCCTTGACCAGTCAATCTTTGGGGTCATCCTTCGCATAATCAAGACCGAGGGCTTGCGGGCACTATACGCTGGACTCCGGGCCGAGCTGCTCAAGAGCTTCTTTAGCCATGGTTTGACAATGCTCACCAAGGGAGTTATCCATAGATTCGTCATTCGTCTGTGGTTTATGGTGCTTCTACCTCACCTACGGCAAAGAAGACTGCGGATGAAGTGATGGATTCTTAACTCGGTCTGACATTTGCTAGCATTGGAAGGCGACGCTCGATTTCTCCACGGTATTGGCCCCGCGAGCCGAGAAGCCTGTTCCCTCGGACCGAAGCGCAACTAGACCGGGTACCGAGGAGCCCTGAAGGGCGTCTTGTTTCTGGGGTTTTGAGGTCAGAGGCACGTCGCAGACGTAACAGGTCAGGGGTGGGTCATCTTCTGAGGACGACTTCTTGGAGGATGGGATCATGAACTGCTTGACGCAGTTGTGGCACATTACGTGCCCACATTGTTTGGCCATCATTGGGTTGGAGGCATTTGTGAGCATCTTGAGACACGAGGGGCATGTTCTTTGTTTGCCCTTGGGGCCATCCTCCTCGTTGAAGTTGATTGTTATGAGATTCTGCAGCGTTATTGGGTGTGTGTGCTCTGGCGAAGACGCTGGGCAGGTCGGAACGGTTTTGCCTTTCTTTTCAACGGGCGGGAGTTTACTTGATTGGGCATCAGGAGTAAGTGATGGGGTCCAGAATGAAGGAAGCGTGGGCTTGGCAGCCTGTATAATAAGAAACAATTGTTAACATGGGACAACGGCATGGTAGCGTTGAGTTTTAAACACACCTTTTCCTCATCTATGGCCTTTCTCGCCTTGACCTTGTCGTCCCTCGCAATGCGATCGAGCTCCTCCTGATCGAGCTCGAACTTGCGCTTCGTCCCTACCAGACTCGATCCACCCGTATCGCCGCCTGTCGCATCAACACTGGCATCGTCTGTCTTGGCCGCACTCCCTTTCCTTTTGCGATCGAGGCCGGCCTGCGTCAACTCAAAGTCCTCGATAGCGCGTTCGCGATCCTGCTCATCCTCGCGCTCCTTCAGCTTCGCAGCCTCCTCCTCGGCAGCGGCACGGGCCTTCTCGGCGCGCTTGATGTCCTTCTTCTGGGCGAGGATGTTCGCAAGGGCGCACTCGCGGCAGAATATGTCGCCGCGACGGCAGGATACCGGGTCGCGGGCGATGTTGAGACAGAGACCGCACGAGCCGAATGCGAGGAAGGAATCGCGATGGAGGCGAGCAGAGGAGGATGCCCAGTGGGATTTGGCGAGGGCGCGTTCGTGCGAGGTGAAGACGGGGCGGGAGGTGTTGCGTTTGCCTGGCGGGATACTTTAGTTTTCAAGGCTGTGATCAGAGGGAAGCCTGTGAGAGCTTACTGTGTGACATGATGGCTGGTTCTGCTTGGTGACGTCGACGGTTCAAGGGGTAGGCAAGGGAGGAGCTCTGAGTGAGAGAAAGTGGTGGAATGTGAAGCTAGTGGACCAATTGAAGTACAATAATGTTTCCGAGTCCGTCGTCCCCTAGCATTAGGCAAAGTGAATGGCTGTAGTTGAATGCAGAAGGAAGGTGTTGAAGTTGAAGGAACGACGAGGACGACTAATTGCGGTTCCAGGAAGCAGCACGTTGTGCTTTAGGGTAAGCAAGAAAAAAAGTTGGGGTGGTGGGTCTTCCTCATGAGCCGCGTCTCCCCGAGCCTTCAAAAGGATGTACTTTGTCTTATATCTTTTTTGCTAACCTAGACGAAACCCTCCCGAAGTCTTGTTGAAGAGGACCTGCCCTCGCATCTGATTTTCCGGCTGGACGAGGCATGATCTAGCTCACGTCGCCCCGGCCTGGCCACTCGTCTTCAGAACATGTCCGGCCCCAATCCTCCCGCGCAGCCGAGCCTGCCCTGGCGCATGGCCTCGACGGCTGTCATGGGCTCCGTGGGCTTGCTCACGAGGGGTTTCATGTACGGCCTCAACGATCTCGAGGTGCGAGGGCTGGATCGACTGCTGGGTGTGCTTGATCGGCGGAGGATAGAGGGCCGTGAGCGTGGGCTGCTTACCGTCTGTAACCATGTAGCAGTGTGAGTTGAGACTTGTGGTTATATGCAGTCGCTCCGATGTTGTTTTCTTACTGACTATGGAATTTTTTTTTTAACTTGTTTCCAGGCTTGATGATCCTCTCATCTGGGGCATTCTACCTGTGCGCTACTGTTTTGACGCTGCTAATATGCGATGGGGCCTTGGTGCCCACGACATTTGCTTCAAGAACAAGTCAGTCTTTAAGACCTCGAATACGGAATGAGGGTTAGTAACCGAAATGCAGGGCCACATCAACATTCTTTAGCCTTGGCCAAGTCCTTCCCACCCATCGACTATGGCACTCGCCTCACGGAGGCCTATATCAACCAACCATGACCCAAGCCATCAAACTCCTCTCTGGTTCATCACCATCACCCTGGTCTACAGCCTCGGACTCGGCCCTTACTGTAGTTCCGCCTCCAACACCAGCTCCTCCCGTCCCGGGGCCGCTCTTCTTCTCAACGAATGGCGTCGACAACTTCCCGGCGCCAGCTGCCTACGCAAGCAACCGAAATGCTTGGATCCACGTCTTCCCTGAGGCCTGCTGTCACCAAAGTTCGGACAGCGGGATGCGGTACTTCAAATGGGGTGTGTCGCGGCTGATTCTTGAGACTGATCCGGCCCCTGAATTCATCCCCATGTTCATCCATGGTACCCAGCACGTTATGCCTGAGGATAGGGGTTGGCCCAGGTGGGCACCGCGCATCGGAAACAAAGTAAGAGTGGTGGTAGGAGAGCCAACCGATGTCGACCAAGTATTTGGCCACCAGCGGGCCGCATGGAGGAAGCTCGTCGAGAAGGGAGATCCGCAGCTCCTCAAGGATAGCCCAGAGGCCATCGAGCTCAGGGTTTCTGTGGCCAAGAGGGTAAGAGACGAAGTTGAAAAGCTGAGGGAGAGCCTTGGCTTCCCGGCAGAACAAGATGAGACGCCCGCTCTGGCAGAGACATGGGCCAAAGATCCACTCAAGAAGAAATTCAAGAGCCCCGTTGATGGGAGCCTCGTTAATAGACATTGAATAAAAAAGTAATGCCCAAAAGGAAAACAAACTCGTCCATTTCGCTCAAGTAAAGTCAAACCCTGACCAAAGAAAAAGACCAAGACCCCTTTAATACTCGATATTAGCTGTTGCTGGCTGCAAAAAGACATCAATAACAACAAAGACACCGGCCACGCTGCTGTCTCCGTGATCCAACTTCTTTCGCGCCCCCGTCTAGTTCATGCTAACCCCGAACTCCGTAGTGCTTTCATTCGTTACACGATATTCCCATGATTTTGCCGTTACTGCGTCGTCGACACAACTTGATCCAATAAGCTCAAACAGTTAACACATAGACAGGGCAAGCAATCTTGAAAGTCTGCCTAATAATAGAAGTTTGGCCACAACGCCTAGTAGGAATCAAAGCCTTGGCTGGGAACCGCCTGTGGATAGGCACGCGCCTGTGCTTGGAGAGCCTGCTGTTGCTGCTGCTGTTGCTGCTGGGGGTGCATCAGCAGGTCGTTGAACCAAGCATGCTGAAGGGCCTCATGAGCACTGATCCGCAACTCTGGTCGAAGCTGGAGCATCCTTTGCAACAGATCGATACCGGTTGGGTCAATTGCCGGGAGAATATTTCGGAGGTCCTGAGTGGCGTACATCTGGAAAGTCGGCTTGTACTCGGGGAACTGGGTAATGCCGGGCCAGGTACGCTCTGTTGGGGTTCCCATGATGCGGAAGATACGGATAATTTGGTCTTCGTTGGTGGTTCCGGGGAAGAGGGGCCGGCCAGTGAACATCTCGGCCATGATGCAGCCCGCAGACCAAATGTCGATGCTTGTGTTGTATGTTCGGCTGCCGAGCAGAACGTCGGGGGCACGATACCACAGGGTGACTACTTCGTTGGAGAATGTATTGACGGGGATACCGAAGGCGCGGGCGAGACCAAAATCGCCGAGTTTGAGGAGACCTTTGCTGTTGATGAGCAGGTTCTGGGGTTTGAGGTCGCGATGGAGGACGCGGTTCTGGTGGCAGAAGTCAATGCCCTTGAGGAGTTGGTACATGAAAGACTTGATGGTCGCAGGCTTGAGAGCGCCGCGCTCGCCGTGGGTATCCATGTATCTCTTCAGGTCGCCGTCCATGTATTCGAAGACCAGCATGAGCTTATTCTCGGTATGAATAACATCGTGCAAGCCCACAATATTCTCGTGCTTGAGCTCCTTCATCAAGGAGATCTCTCGGATGGCCGTCGACGGGGTGCCCTCTTCGGAATCGAGATGAATCTCCTTGAGGGCCACGAGCTCTCCAGTCTGCCTGTTACGCCCCTTGAAGACCTGTGTCGCATCATGCGCATTAGCAACTGAGATTCGGGATATCGCTGCTTATACAAGCAGGAAATATTCGCGACAGGGAGCTTGACGGGCGATCGACAGGACGCCATGTGCACCCTGGGGTGGGAGTTGCAAATTGATGATCATGGAAGACTCACTGTGGCATATGTACCCTCGCCCAGCTTCTCGAGCTGCTGGAACGAGCTGGGGTGTCGCTTTCCGTCCATGATGAGTGCAGGTTAATGCGCTGATAGAGATAAGGGATATAAACGAGAGGATGAGGCGGCGGTAGCGAAAGCTTGGGCAGCAAGCGGCGGGTGGACGTTTGTTGGCTGAGGAATGGCGTGTCACCGACTTTGGCTGGGACTCGACCTCGGGCGGCTGAGGAAGAAGTCAAGAGAGAGAGGCTCAAGGATATTCGCGAACGAGAAATTGATAGAGAAAATATCCCGAGATGGTTTGATTCTCTCTGGAGTTGCCTGGTCGGTGACTGGGTGTGCAAAATGGCCCTCTCCTTTTTTTTCACCCTTGGATTTCGCCTCGCTTTTTAGACTTGCAGCGGCCTTTACTCGAGTTGCCGCCTGAGATGGAGGGGGAGGGAGCGGCTAGGAGGGAAGGGATCCTCAGAGGAGGGGCTGAAGGGGAATGCGTACGGAAGTGGAAAGGATCTTGACCCGATACAACGATAAGTGCGTGTGCCGGTGCCAATTTGATCTCTCTACAGTACACCACTGCAGATGGAAGATCCAATGTCACGGACCTCACCCATGACTCTGTCGAGTACGAATGGCACCGCCAACACAGGCGCACGCGCACCTACCCGCGTGGCCCCACACACCCCCACCTACCAAGTCTGGCGTTGGTGGCTTATCGCCCCATGCCAGGTGGCTCTCCTCTCCTCTCAAGGGCGCTATCACATCAACGGGCCTTGAATCAAGCCATCGTCATCGAGCTACTCCAGCATCCCGCATCTCCCGTGTCTGACAAGACATCTCATCAACCTCGCCTTACCATACCCCAACTTGATCTCTATGTTTCTGCGGTGCTCCTACTACAGTTCCTTCCTCTATCCATCTCTGTCTCTCGCCGGCAAGGCGCTGTACATGCGACAGCCAGTCCGTTATCAGAACTATTATACCTCCAGCATCCCTGCATAGCGCTCCTCGGCCCCTCTGCACCACTACAATGAGACCTGTCTTGCCTACGAATCATCCCCTCAACAGCCAAGCCTCAGGTCGTCCAGACAGCCTGGTCTGCGGTCCTTCGACTGCGCCCACGGCGTGCTTCATTACCAACGAAGCCGGCCTTGACGCTCGCCGAGATCGCTCCCGCCCTCGATTCCGCCAGCAAGCCGATCGTCGCAAGTGCAGTCGTAGCTCACGCCAGCCATCAACCCCGCGTCAACGGCACTCGCCTACTCGCATCGAGAAGCCTTCGTCTTCTACGTCGGAATCAGAGGAATCTATAGCCGAGCAGGATCCTTTGACTTTTCCTTCGCGACCAAGCACTCCATCCTTGGTTGGTCTCTCGCGTCCCGAGTCCGCCTTGAGCGGTTCCTCGCGCAGCTACTCGCTCGCAGAACCCTCCATCGAAGGCCAGAGCGATTCCGTGCAAAACGACGTGTCGTTGCCAGAAACCGACATGGCCAATAACAGAGGCGACCGTAGTTCCGTGCCTCAACTCATCATGCCCAGCTTGACGGTACCCCGTCGGCGGCCGTTTTCCGATGTGGGCAAGTCACTAGGCAAGCTGAAGATCATGGTTGCTGGCCAGAGTGGTGTGTCCAGTCGTGATAAGCAACATTTTGAACGAGAATGCTAACTATCTTTTCTAGGGATCGGCAAAACTTCACTCATCAAGACCTTGGCGCAGCGCTGTGAGCATATCGTCCACATGGATCCGATACAGCATAGTAGGACAGTGCATGCAACCGAGACATACGCCAGTTCAAGGCCGCATCCTTGGTGGCGATCCGATTCTGACCTCACTGTAACCACACGGAGGCGGCTTTCAGCTATTTCGGCCACCGGTGACATCCTAGACAGGAACGTGTGCTTTGTCGAAAGCCCAGGGCATCAACATGGCGCCTCCGTATGTATCTCTCATCACCTCTCCCTGGATACCGCCGTGTACTGACAGCTCACCAGGGGCCATGGCGCGACCTACAATATGTCGAATCTCACATAGCATCTCTAATGAGTAAGCCTATGGCGGATTCAGACATGTTCACTCTTGTAAACTCTGGCGGCGAACCAGTTGTGGATGCCTTGCTCTATCTTATCCCCCACAGTGGTAGGTTCCTTGACATTCAATTTTGCTGTCCTTGCTAACGCTTTTCAGGCCTTGGACGTGAAGATGTAGAATACATCAAGCACGCTCAAGGCATGACTAACGTCATACCAATCTTGACAAGAGCCGACGAGCTTGCTCCTGATGAAATTGAACACATCAAGCAGCGAATTATGAAGAGATTAGCTGATGAGAATGTCGACTGTTTCTTGTTCGACGGCCCTGACCTGTCTGACGATTCCCCTCGCGTCTACGCCATATCTACCGAAACTCGGCCCGACTACGATACCATGGACGCCAGCGTTCTGATGGATTCGGAATACATCCAACCCCTCGTTTCCACCGACTTGAGCAGGCTTGTCGACCACATATTCTCTCTGGATGGCAGCGCTCGGCTACGTCATGCGGCAGCTATCAAGTGCGTCAAGTGGCGTCGTAACCATGGCGACAGTCTTCTCCAGAGTGCTTTGTCAAGCGGATGCATGGTGTCTCGGTCCATTCCCGAGAGAGCTCTGAGGTTACGTTCTTTCCGGCGAACTCCAAGCTGGGATCGATTGGAGCTCTACAACTGGGCAAATAACTTGCGGCAAAGCCTCCACTCGGAGCGAATATACCACCTCATGGAGGAAAGGTCAAACTCGAACGCGACTCCATATGAGTCACGTCTTGTCAGAGTTGGCGCCAGTAGAGAGCAACAGAAGCGCGCAAAGAAGCGAGAGAAAAAGAAGCCTACTCATCAGGACCCGCTTGGGCTCTTGGAGTTGGGAGGAAAGCTGAAGCAGAAGAGCATGCTTGCACTAGAGATGGTGAGCAGCGTTGGCTTGGTTGGCTTGGTGATTTCTAAGATGATCCATTCCAACTGGCCGGATGGAGTCTGTTCTGTCGTGGGGCCGAGGCGGGTAGGGATGGAGATAGGCCAGCTGAGCACTCTATTGTCTCTTTAAGGATGAGGAATGGATTTGCAGCCATTCTGGAGATCCGAGCGTGCGGGCTACGCTATTTATGTGATTTCCATGTGGGCTGCAGTAAAAGACAGGCACAATGGATCACAAGAGCTCAAAACGATAAGCCATGATTTACGAGATACCCTTCAATATTCACAACTATATACAATTCAATCAGTGACTGGTTGCGTCTGAATGATATACGAGACTACATGTGAGGGAACACGATGATAGTTGACGAGCTCCAACTCTTGCAACATGTTCAATGTTGCGGTAGCCTTTATAATTCCTCATTGAGGTTGGTCATAACGCGGTGAGCATGTACTCGTGTGATGAACTAGTCAGTCTGGTACTAATTGCAGGGAGGGCCAGGAAAGGGTGGTCTGCTTCCTAGCCTCAAGATTGGTAATATGGTGTACCTCCTGTCTCGCCGCATCAAACAACAGGTCCATCCCCTCGGGGCTCTAGTAGAAGAGCCATATCAATTGTGAACTAAACCGAGTCCTGACATTAGATGCAACGATGCGCGGAACGGAAATCATATCGATTGCTCATTGACACTCGGGACCGGAGCCCTGAAACCATAGACGATGCATTTCACTTCTGGAAAGGCCAAGTCTCCAGCAATGGTCTTAGTGAGCCTTGTTAGCACGAGCCTTCTTCTCGGGCGGCGGGAATCCAAGCGCCGTGATGGCCGCCTCAAGATCAGGCATGTCATCGGCCGTCCGAGCAGTATGAGCCCAGCGGATCGTGCCATCGCGGTCCACAGCGAAAGCACCGCTCGTCTGCCATCGTGAGCCGCTCTCAGTCGGGCGGTTCCAGATGCCCTCATTCTTCCCCAGGCTGAAGACGGACCACAGAGTGACGGGGTTCACGGCGTGCCAGGTCGAGGAGATGCCGAGTCCCCATTTCGCATAGAGGTCGCGGCCCTCGTCGATGATCATGTCCACTGCCCATGTACCACCAACCTCGGGGAGCCAGTGGTCGGTGGCCTCAGCCGAGGAGTGAGAGACGGCAATGCAGTGGACTTGAGGGATCTGATCTGAGAGAGCCGTGAGGGACTTAAAGGTTTTTTCGGCGACTGTGCGTTTTTAGCGGGATATGTCACAGAATTTATTGAGGCGAGAGGCACATACAAGGGCATCCGCAGTGACGGAGAAAGACGACAAGAGTGGGTTTGCCGTCCGGTAGGCGGAGCTGCTGCGACCAAGGTGCCTTGGATCCAACCTCTACGCGGGGACCGACTTCTTTGGCGGCGGGCGTCTTCCACGACTCGAGTTCCTTCCAGAAGCCGGTGGTGGCCGTTTCGCTACTGGTTGTTGTTGGTTCTTGCGACATTTCATGGGCGTCAATTCGGGCGGGTATGTCGTGAAGAGACAGTCAAGAGGTGTGAGGCGAGTGAGTGAGTGAGTGCTTTTCTAGGTCTCGTGATATCCAGAGTGAAAGAGAAGGAGAGGTGGTGTAAGTGTGTGACGTCTCGCCAATGACATAATGCACCTTGGCCGGCTCCCTCGGGTCAAGGCAAATTGGTCTTTTGATGATAAATATGTGTTCCTTCATTTTATCTATCTAGAATTGGGAAACATTGTTTCGCAATACTGTTGCAACTGATAACTGGTATTTGATACTAAGCAGTGGGTTGTTCAATGGGCTTCATAGCTACTGCCTACCTACCTAAATTCATTGCTGATGATTAGATAAGCCACATTAGGGTAGCTTTCCCTACCACTTGAGTTTGTGTAGGGTAAAGTTCAAAGATGGATGCTCCATGTGAAAAAGAGGTACTGGATTGATGGGCTTATTATTTATAAAATTTCACATCCTCTGGATTTTTGGGTTCTCTTTCTAGTTCTCCCATATTAATTATTCTCCGATGCGTGAGATTATCAGCCTTCAGCTGGGCCAGCTGAGCAATTACACGGCTACCCACTTCTGGAACGCCCAGGTATGAATGACAGACATCTTGATTATCGACACTCAAACCTCTGACCAGCAGCCAGGAATCCTATTTTACCTACTCAGTAGACGATAAGTCGCCCGTTGACCACAATATCCACTGGCGTGCTGGTCTCGGCGCAGATGGCTCCGAAACCTTTCTTCCTCGGACCGTCATCTACGACCTCAAAGGCGGCTTCGGCTCCCTGCGCAAGATCAATGCCCTATACGAAGCTGAATCCGAGGCAAGCCCCGAGGCGCTCTGGTGAATTTGCTACTGCAGTCCAAGACCCTGAACCCGGGCTTACAACCTCTTCAGGTCAGGCCAGTCCGTCGTCCACAAGCAGACGCCCATCGACCCCAGCGCCTACCAGCAGAGCCTCGACGCAGGCACCGCGCCTCCCCAGTTGACGACGTCTACTGTGCGGTACTGGTCCGACTTCTCCCGCGCCTTCTTCCACCCTCGGTCTCTGGTGCAGCTGTACGACTTTGAGCTCAACTCTACGACCATGCCCTTTGAGCGCTTCTCCATGGGCACCGAGCTCTTCTCGGTCCTCGACAAGGAGCATGAGCTGGTGGACCGCGACTTTCGGCCCTTTGCCGAAGAATGTGACCGGCTGCAAGGAATCCAGGTCTTTACCACGATCGACGACGCCTGGGGTGGCTTTGCGTCGTCGTATCTCGAGTCGCTGAGGGACGAGTTTCCGAAATCCTGCATCTGGACCTGGGGTCTGCAGAGTCCACTGCTCGACATCCCCAGGGCCAAGCGCCAGCTGCGTCTCGCCAATGTAGCCCACAGCATCGAGCAGCTGTGCACCCAGGCCTCGACTCTGGTTCCTCTGGCTCTGCCCGAAGACGACCTGTCAGCCGGCGTGTCCATGGATCGCCGATCGGCGTGGCACACATCTGCTCTCATGGCGGCTGGGATAGAAACTGCTACTCTGCCGTCGCGTCTGACGCAAGATTCTGTCGGCCAGCCGAGCTCGTTGGACGACCTGGCTGAAAGTCTCAATGCCGCGGGGAACCAGCCCCTGGCTAGTATGCGCATGTCTCTGGGATCTACCAAAGATGCCGCTGAAGACAGCCGCATCGATGTCGACTTCTTCCAGGTAGGACGACAGTGGAGTAGGCAGCATGTTGGTCAACGGGATTCCTATAAGCATATCTTTGGTGAGATACTGTCATGTCGAGACCTGGACCCCCTGGGGGAGGCGGATCAGGATGCCCCTGGGCATCTCGGCCAGGGTGACCGCCCTCTCATAGGCAACCCCGTTGTGCGCAAGTAGGTTCCCCCATTCGTGGTCACCATATGAAATCCTGTAACTAACTTTATACCGCTAGATACGAGTCATCCCTTAGGTTCCCCTTGTTGGATGCCTATCCGCAAATCTACCCCCAAATCGCCGGCCAGCCAGACGTCGGGGTCCAGACCACCCTTTCCACCAACAGCTCCATGGTGCAGCGCATCAGGACTCTGCGGTCCGAAGCCACGCGGCTCGTGGGGATCAATGAAAGGGAAGACTTGAGCAATGGGCTGGCGGAGCTTGCGGATGCTTACCAGGATGGCTGGCTCAGTGGTAGTGATGAGGACGACGACGACCTGTGAGAGTTTACCTAGTATGAATAAGCTCCACGACTACACAGCCATCCGCACAGAAATAACACGTGCGCTTGTCCACGGCGAGCAGCGTTTTGCTGGTGTTTGTGCCACTGGCTCTTGGCGTCACGCTAAGCTCAGTCACTCACAGATGCATCCCACAAGACTAGAGACGAGACACCAAGAGACGAAGGTTGGCGAGGCTTACGAGGCCTCAATATGCTTGTATTTATCTAGCAAAGCCATCTTCCTAGTTACAGGAGCAATGTGGGATTGCCAAAGATCCTCAAATAAAAAAGTCCAGAACCCCTGGACTTGCCCTGGGCTCGTCTTGTCGTCGCCAGGCGCGATACTTGTAGGCTACTCGCCCTTTTTTGCACACTACATGTGCCTCTGCTGTGATATTAATGTAGATTATTCAATCTGTCAATCAATGTGGCGCCACCGTCAATGGGTATGTCTAGGGTTGCGTCTGCCGAGCCCTCCGAGCGAGACAGGTCAGCCCAGGTATAAGTCATCTTTTTGTTGTTTTGCATGTTAGTTAGATTATCGGCTTGAGAAGCCTCGTCGCCAAGCCGTCACAGACTTGCCGAGATTTCAAAGTTTGTGCAGTCCACACAGAAGCGTGTCAACTTCTTCCGAGTCAACATCTTTCTAAGAGACGTTCTAGGGATGCGAGGTAGTATACTCAGCCAGCGGCCGCAACCGAGGCCTGTTGTCGTTTCGCAGGAGGGGAGTTTTCCTATTTCTTTCGTTAGTCTTTCCCGTTATCAAATGTTCTGCCGCCAACCACGGTGCAACTTCACTGCCGAAGGGCAGTCGACCGAAGATGGATCAAATACCTCAGGAGGCCCGCGCTTTTTGCCGTTCGGCGCGCCCTTAGCACCCGCAGACTTCTTCTGGGGCTTCTTCTCGCTGGCTTCGAAAACGTCGTCTGGCAGGTTGAAGCTGTGCAAAAGTCAGCAAGCCAAGGTGCGCTGGCATTTGGGGCGCTTTGTGCCCAACTTACTTGCGGACGTGCTGTACACCAATCGACACAATCTCCTTCAAGTCATCCTTGTATTTCTGCCACGAGGTGCAGAGCTCCTTGAACTCCTCAACCTGATAGGATAGATCAAGTGATTTGGCGCCTGCAAAGTCAGCACTGTCCAGCTTTTGGCGACCTCAAAGCAGAAAAGGCAACGAGAAAACCTGGGCTCGAAACATACCTCCACTCAGCTCAAGGCCAATGTAATGGGTGGTCGTGTAAACGTCGGTTGTGCCGGTTGGTGCAGGTTTGTCTGCAAGTTTGACTTCATCAGAGGGTTCGGCCTTGACATGCTCAGCTTTGATGGGGCCGTTGTCTTCATGATCAGACTTGGCCAGTTTGCCATCCTCCCCGTTTTCGGTCTTGATAGGCAACTCAGCTACCGCAGGCTCGGACTTGACCGCAGACGTCTCCTCGACTTTGTCTGCGCACAAGTAATCAAGACTACCATCTTGCACAGACACGATCTCTTGTTCGGTTTGACATCGGTGATGTCGCTCATAACCTTTATTGAATGCATGGGCCAGTGCGATCGATGGATGCTGCTCTAGCTTCTGTACTAGCATTCGGACCTTGGACTCGACATAGCCAGACCAGATTGTGTGGCTCTCCTTGGTCTTGGCCGCCGATATCACAGAGATGTAATACTTGTAACCTGCAGTGAAGAATGTGTGTTTGATGAAGAGATCGCTCCAAGGACGCTTGCCCACCATGATGCTCTCAGATATCTGGAGCGCTCGCTTAAGCTCTCGGTTGATGACCGTCATAGACGAACGGGTGATATTGAAGGTAGCACACATGGAAGGGTACGCCGGGGTGATGACGGGCATCAGATGGAACGAATCGCCCTTGTAAAGCTAAAGCTCGGGATTAGCATTTGACGGGCAACACGATTGGCGAGAATTGGACATACTCTTGGGTTCCAGACTCGGACGGGGAGTGGTCCGCCTTCGATGGGCTTGAGAAGAACAGGCTGCGGCCAGCGCCACTGGCTAATAACCAGAAAGAACTTGTTGACAATCACTGATGGTGTGGCTTTGGGATAGAGCTGGCACACGCGCGCAACGAGCATAGCCCAGGCCACACCACCTGGAAATCCCATGATGTTGGCGTAAACAGCGCGACGTTGTGCCCACAGCTTGATAGCCCGCAGCGCGAGCCTGAAAGTGCTCTGCTCTGGCACCAAGGTCAGAATTTCATCCGTAACTCGTGTGCCGTTCAGCGATCGCAGTTCGGCCTCATCCAACCCGCGCAGGAGGCCCGAGTCCTTGAGGCTTGTGAAGTCGGCACCAATCTGTTTTTGTATGATCCTAGAGAAAATCAAGTCAATGCTGATGCCAGAGTATTCAAACTTGATGATGGGCACGAAAGCGTCCGTCACCACGGCCAGGTCCGTGATGGCATCCTTTGGAGCCATTGAAACAAGCAGCTCGGGGAAATGCTTGAAATAATCTTCGCGAGTGACGTATTTCGGGGCGACAATGAGAGTATCGATATCGGAACCGGGGCCGTAAACGCCTAGTCGGTAGCTACCATAGGTAAAGACCTTGCCTCGCGCATTCCGAATAAGGACTTCGTTTTGGGGCTCCTTTTCTTGGGCAACTTTGCGAACGAACGCGTCGCATATCGACTGGATTGACTTGAGGACCGCCTCTCTGCAACAGAAATGTTAGTTTCCATCTTAAAGTCTGGGCGAGACTACTGGGACTTGCCTCTTGGCCGTGTCCGAGGGACTCTCAAACGTCTTTTGTCGCTTCAACTCTTCGAGAAGCGCATCCGAGGCACGCTTTTCCGCATCGGTTGGTAGCTGTACGGAGATGGGCGGCGTGACGCCGAATGCCTGCTCCGTCTCCATGGCTTCGGCGCAACAGACACCTCAGTCAAGGAATGGCTGGCGATATCGGCTCCGAAAGGGGATGTCGACAAACGAGCGGCAGCGGCAGGGCGACGATGATCGATCGATGCGGGCGCGGGTCGAGGCCGGGGCGGTGACGACGACTCGGGATTCAAGGTAAGGAAGATCAAGGGAGGAAATCAGCAGCTGGCGGTTTTCTGAGCAGCAGCAGTTTGTTCTGGCACGGAGAGGTGGTAGTT
>JABFFE010000203.1:0-17781 GCA_013623625.1 Fusarium setosum | reverse complement strand
TTTATTATTTATTATTTATAATTTATTATTTATTATTTAAGAAATATCTTTTAAAAGTAATTAAGCTTAAAGCTCTTAAGATAAAAGCTAGTTCTTATAAAGTATATAAAAAGCTAGACGCTAAATGCTATAAGTAATACTTAGTATACTAAGAGAAGCTCAGCCAAGTTAATATACCCATGAGTTAGCGATATCAGGACTCTCGAATTTTTTACCCCCTGCCCAAGCCTTGGCCTCCGGCTATCAGTGCTGGGGGCGTCGGGCGGCTGAACCCTCCAGAGCCACCCCTGCAGGCTTATTCTAATGGCTGGCCTTGGTCTGTGTTTGCTAAGTACTCTGCACTTGTAAATTCCTTGCCCTGGCCTGTGGATCCCAGACACCCCTTCTAGATATCACATTCTTCGTAGTCCCTGCTGATGAATACTATTAACCGGGAGTTGTGTCAGTTCATCCGTCCTCCTAAGTCAGCCAAAGGTTGATGACGAAACTCCTGGTAAACTCAAGGAACCTGAACGGCCAAGTGTAGCACGTCTTCAGGTGAGGTGCCACGGGCCATAGACCGTTCCTCAACGAATCTGCCCTTGCCAGTGTCCGCTATACTAGCGCACGCCACCAATTTCCCTGCCGCGTCCGTCGCGCTTCTTCAGTACCTCTCGCTTCCTTATCGGCTAGCCACGTCGCTGGGCCTTGGGTTTGCCTACTCTCCGCCATCAGCCAGCTACCACGCATCAAACACCTTGGTACCAGGCCCGTCAGACGATGCTGTACCAAGAGGGTGAGTTCGGTTGCTTCTCGTCTACATGATGCCGAACACCAGATCCCGACTACACCGCACACCCCAGTACGCCAGCAGGAATACAGCTTGAGCCCAGTGGCCTGGCCTTGCGGGGGGTGCTTTGCGAGAGCCGAGCCCGGTTAACGTGCCGTGCTGGTGACTTTCTGACTGTCCAACAGCAGTCTTGAAGCACGCTCTTCTGACGTCCCATGTCTCATCTTGCCACCCATCTGCTCCACCCAATGACGGCCAACTAAGAACCAGCTCAACCACCGCACAGGCGATGTATCATGTGGGCTTGTCAGTAACCTGCCTCCAAATGCTACTCGTGAATGCTTGTACACGTCAACAGTAGCAAGCCGACCATCCCCAATAGCAACCCTGGTTAAGTACTGAGGGGGAGCCATCTCCGATCAATGCTGCTGGGGTTACCTGGCTCCCTCTCTGTGGAAGAACAGGGGGCATTTCCCAATTGATTCAAACCTCTCCAGTCCAGATTGTTCACTGCCTGTTGTTAACTCACCGTTCTGCCTTCCACCTGTCCATGTTCTTATTCGCTCTTTATTGTGATGCTACAGATGTGGAAAGGCACGGTGTTCTTTGTTGTTGTGAAGGCAAACTGCCCTTGACGGAGCAGCCCAGCAATTCAGATAGTTCTTGTTCGCTTGTCGACTTGTCTGTTACTTACTCATGACCGTCTTCACCAACGTTGTCTGGTCAAGATCACACTTGTGATTTGGGCCTCGCTGCCAGAAGCCAGGCAGCTCTTGATCAAGGTCTCTTCTTGCCTGGTCGGTGGCCAAAGTAGAAGCCCTTTACTAACTGCTTGACTGTGGCTTGGATTGTGCATGGCTGAAAACAAGGCAGGACGGCTGGTCTCATCATCAATATTGCTTACGATAGGGACAAAGCTGTCGAGCGTGAGGAACCCCTGTCATGGATGCTGCTTCAACTCCCGCTTATCTACTAGTAATGATTTGTTGGGCGTGTCCCAGCTTAGCCAAAGATAACCTTACTGGTTTAAGGATGAGTCCATGGACAGATTCAATGCAGCATGATCATGCAGACGGGCTATTGGTCCTGCCACTTAAAGGCAGGTTCATTCATATATGCTGTCTTGGATGTTGCACATCTTCCTTCAACCTTTTGTCCGCCAGGATATATTGTATAGCCATCTACGCAGAGACCACCATCAACTCTTCTCGTTCACCTTCCATCTTTATCACTCTTTCACAATGATGCACCCTCTCTTCAGATCGATCAGAGCCCGTCGACGCGGGATTCTCGCCACCCTTACATTTTACCCATCCACTACATAGTATCCTTCACTCCTGAGCAACTTTGGCATCTTAACCGAGGAATGATTCACTTATCTTTCGACATTCTCCTGCCGATGTTTCGTGAGGTCTTTTTCTTTCTGCAAATCTTGATGGTAGATTTGATTGAGGCTTCTACGACTCACGCTGAGATGGGTCCTGGCTTGGTAGTCATCATCTCGTACCCGGTCCTCGCGACAGCATTGCTAATGGCAAGCATGCAAAATGGATCTTCTATTGGTACGCATGCTGGCTATATGTTTTGGGATTGCTCAAGCTTTGAACTGTCCCACCTAGACAGGAAGCGCCCTATCATCCCAGCCCAACGCATGGGTACCCACACATCATTGACAACCAAGCTTCTCTACACGATCGGGGCCTATGATTGATGAATCTTTAAAAGACAACCGGTTGCTCAAGCCTTATTGATGCTTGTTCCGCATGGCGTCTTCTGTGCTGGATGTGGTGTCTGTATGGCGAACTAGTGTGCGATTGGGTTAGATAGCTTGAGCTAAACTTGAGCGCGATTGACTTCCGAGTGTTCAATGGCTCTTTCATGCCTCAGAAAATGTTCGCCCTGTGGTGTTATTGAGACAATGCCAAGAGCTACTCACGCGTAAAGTGCTGAAGTATTAACACGCACATGATAGGGGCTCCATAGCACCTCACGTTGGGTTCTACTACACAGGCACTTGACGTGGATGGAAGATCAATAGAAGAAGTCTGTCTTGCACGTCACATATAGCAATTACCTCATCATCTTCAAAAGAGAAATACTGTCTCTGTTAGCCATGAGCCATAGGACGATATTCCGTGCCGCCACTTCACGACCACACTCGAGAGCACGCGGTTCCAGAGGGCAGCAATACCTCCTATTATCAATAATGATAATTTTCAGCAATCACCTTAGTTGGTACCTTTCGTTAGCGAGATGCTAAGATACCAAACTAAGAACGCAAATACCCGTCACGGGTCAGGGTTCATTCACAGGCATATCCTATTCCTTCACACTTTTAACACTTTGCCTCGATCCTCCCCTTATCCATTCCGCTGCCACTGCTATTCTGCCATCCGACCATCTTCAAACGCCAGCTAAAACTCAATTGTCCCTTGCAAACATTGTAAGACTGGAATGCCGATAGGACGTTGTTAGGCCTGGTTGCGTTCTACACGTCCACTTCTTAGCCGCGACTTTAACCATGATGTATACAAGAAAGAACCGAGATGGGAGCTCCAGAGCATCTGACCCTGTAATCTCACACTATGAAGATAGACTACGAACCACGTTCTTACTACTAATCATGCTCGATTCGTTCCAAAGCTTCTCTGATTCTGTCCAACTTGGCCTCGAGATTGGACATATAAGCCACGAGGCGGCGTTGCCAGGTCATGAGTTGATCCATGCGAAGAGCGTGGGTTCCATGAGAAGAGATCCTTTCTTCGGCGCCTACTGCTGGCTGGAAGACATGGGGGCCGTCAACACTGGGGGGACTTGGAGCACCGGTTTCGATAACAGTAGGGTCAGAATTGGGACTGTTCCCTCCGTTGAGTTCATGATGCCCTGGACCGCGCTCGACGTCGGCAAGGTTGAGAAGGTCAGACACGGTGAGATGACTCAGATCTTCTTGCTCGAGTCGAACAACGGTACGTATGAATGCCAGAGAAAAGGACATGTTTCATGATGAATTAGTTAGGCGTTAGAGGCTTCAGAAACGGTCCAGGTCGGCAAGCATGAGAGTGGATGCCAAGTAAGATTGGGCAGGTTTCTGTGAGAATATGGAATACGTAGAAAGAGGAGAAGGGCAAGAAATTACGGGGTGGAATTCATGGCGATATAAGGCGACATAAGGTGGTTGAGATGGTGGCATGCAATGGCCAAGGGCATCATCGGTATGCATCCGGAGGCCACAGAATAACCCTGTCACCAATCCAAGGGAGTTGCAGGAGAGGTCCTTTATTTACTTGCATAGCAGCATGCTGCTCCAAGATCCTATCGCCGCTTGTTTTAACCCACTTGACTCAAGGCCGTGGTGAGCCCAATGCCTTGTCGCCTGATAGTATTGAGTCACAATCTGGCTTAACAAGTCTGTCGGTTTCCGACACGAATTCTGTTGAGCATCTCGCCGAGATTCCCCATACCCACCACTCGGGGTGTACAGAGGCATGAGGCCTGCGGGCTTAAGACGGGAGCATGTTGGCAGGTGGCACCAATATCTGAGCCGTGCAAGTGCTCCGTCGAGGGCAGCTTAACAAAAGACCACAGTGATGTGGCACCACACCATTTCTGACGGCCGGAAGCCTGCAATAGCCAAACAGATACACCGGCGGGTGGCCGGGTTGAAGCCCATAGTTGCCTGGACACAGGTAGTGCGGGCTCATGTTGCTTCACATCTCTTACATCGTGCTCCTTGAAGGATTTGGCCCCTCCTATGTCAACCAAGGATGGAGCTTTCCCACAGTTCTATCGAAGATGTTCTCACGTTCCGTGGGTTCCCAAGGGCCAAGCCCAGGCCGAATATGCAGTCGTGTCATGGTCCCCTCTGACACTTTATCGCCTGCTGGTTCGGATGAAGACGGTTTAGACACCCCATATCGCGCTTCTCCTTACTCGTCCTTGAGGGTTTCCGAGCCCATGCTATTGAAACCACCTAGCATTCTTTGTGAAACCTTTGCTAATATCCTAAGATAGATCCACTCCTTTAAAACGTCGGGTAGCACTCGGCAGTGCCGGAGTAGGAGTGCCGTCTTGGCACCTTAGGACATGAAGGGTGAGAGCTTGACTAGAGACTAATGCCACCAGAGGAGCACGAAGAAGGCCAGAGGTCATAGATCCGCGACAGCGATTTTATGGCCATACAAAGCCGTTTGGCCGCATCTTGCTTCCGTCTTGTTTCTAGTACTGTGACCAGCCGGTAGCTATGGGAGAAGGAACTAAAATCATTATATATAATCATTATATATAATCATTATACTGAAATCAGTATATTGAAATCATTATATATTAAAATCATGAAGTTTTATTTCTCTCCTATTATTATTATTACCCCCTAAAGAAGACTCCTTCTTATATGTGACTATGGAGTCGCTAGCGTACCCATCCCCGAACATAATCATGATCGACTATGCCTCGTACCGCCGTTAAGGAGGTGGGGGTGAGGCTCAGCGTCAGTAATGTTATGCTGCTCCGTTAAGAGCAGCTTGCTTTCACAATAACAAACACAGCCTAAGGAACCGACGAAATATTAGATGGGGCGAGAACGTAGTCGGTCACAAAACACGATCAGGAACAGCAGACCCTGATGGACGTGATGACGCTGACCATAGGCATGTACATCGAGGCGAGGGGTAACTCCTCGAGCATCACTAATGATAAAGTCCCTCATTGGCCTCCTGATCCCCACGACCAGGAACGGAAGCATGGACATAAGCAAGACGTCCGCCGACCTGACCATCGACCCGGAGACAGTGGTGATGTTCCTCGAGGACGACCTGTAGGCGCTGCTCGCGACGATCTATGCTGGAGCGTGTTCAAGATCTCGAAAATCGGCGTGATGATTTGGAGTGTCATGACCACGGTCTGGATACTCACGGCGCTGGCTTTTTTTATGATGGCCAGTATCGTGGCGATGATGTGCTTGCGGATGATCGTCTAGGGGGTAGGCCGTGATCAAGTTGTCCGAATGCGGTAGAGGCGGTTTGATCTTATACGTGTTTAGCCCGGCCGACGTGACGAAGTGCTCGCATGGGCTGGTGAGCGCCAGGCAGGCCATCTCCCAGTTCTTAATGGCCTTGGTCATCACATATGCGATGGCGTGCGTGTCGCTGAGAGGGCTATGATGAACGTAGCGGATCCAGGGCGCGTACTTGGCGGCCAAGACATCCAACGCGGTCTTTTCGTTCAGTCTACGACCAGCCTGAATATAAGCAACGAGTCGGAGAACTTCCACTTCGCCGGCTCAATACCCTACTCCAACATGGTCTTTATCAACGGCAATTAGTCATGATCCATCCCGTTGTGAGCCACTAGAAATATGTGCAGCGGTGGTTCTTCTAGCCGCGTTTCTCACCCACTTGATAAACGCCAATATAGCAGACGCCGGCTCCGTGGTCAGCAATATATAGACAACGGCGATAGTTCCCGATTAGAGGGCTATTATTCTTCCTTGTCATCGCCTTAAAAACCAGATCGATATGGTTGCCATCGCTGAGACTACCGACAACTAGTCTATCTCATTAGTAGGTGTCACCTCCAAGCCGAGGAATATAAGCATTGTGTTAGCGGACGGGTCGATATGCCCGACCTTCTTAGCCGCGAGCTTAGTAGTAGTACTAGATATGCAAATCTCGCAGCCGCATCTCAAGGACATCGCATAGTACACAGAGAACCCAGATAACACGCCGTATCGGTTTCTTAAGCGGCTAGGAAAGCCGAAGTCATCGGTATTTGTGACACTAGGCGGGGGCATCTACTAATTGCTGATGCTCATTATTATTATTGTGCTGACTCTAGAGTCTGCCGCACATGAGCATTTTCATTACAAGGTCATGTGTAGAAATTTCATGATTTCCAGGTGCCATGGCAAACTTCCAGAATCATGACTAGCAGTTCCCCAAGGCCACCCACAGAAACCAGTGTTAGACGACATGCCCGAAAATGGAGGCGCCTAGCATGATCACCATCGAGAACTATTGCGCTGCAAAACGCCCATCGGCTTGTGCGGGCAAGCTGGGAATGCAGACTCAGTTGCTGGCAACCCGGGCGTGAATGTGTCATTATCGTTATGTGGGGCATTTTCCAGCCCAGCCAGCCTTCGCGCTTTTGGATCCACATACTTCAAGCGACCCAAGGCCAAGACCAACACAGTCTCTCTTTCAGCACTTGGAGATGTTGACATGGCACTCTCCGCGCGGTGCAAGGCCACAACTCGACTACATGGTTGAAACTAAAGGCGAGAAGCGTCATGTGGGATTGATCCCACGTTTGGGACTTGGCTATATGTAGCTGAGGTGGTTGGTTAGTGGGTGGAAAAAAGCACTGGAATGGCTAAGGCAAGGACCCAGCTAAATTATCACCAAATCATTCCGGTGTTTTTTTCGACCCGATGGGTGTTATCATTATCGTTAATCTCAACCTCTCGCTTATCGCTCGTGAGATCCACTCAGTGGATCACAAGCGCACAAGAGCTAGGGGTCCATCAAAATTCCACTTATCCCGCGGAGGAGGGGCACAGTCCAGTGCAGACGCGTGCCAGGTACCGCGCCGTTAGGGCTTAAGGTGCCACCCCTCCAGCGGGCTGACAGGCACCGGCTCAACGTCCGGACGTCCCCGAGTGTGGGTGCAAAGCTAAAAAACCGGAGAATTTAACAACATGGTGCTCAGAATGTCTTGGGAGCGCATGCAGGTTTCATGACGCCTCGTTTCTCTTTACCGAGGCGTTTAGAAAGTACATTAGTGTCATATCTCTGCCACCCTCAATCTCATGGATGAGAAGCAACACATTAGCAAAAGAACACAGTACCTTTACACAAATACCTAGAGAGTACATTCTGACGGCGTATTGAGAACCCGTGTTCCTATGCCACGTGACCCTCCCATTTCGATTCACCACACACGAACAATCGCAAACAACCTCACAAAAAAACTCTTCCCTCACCCATACACTCACACTCGCAGACCTCGCTTTTCATCACTGCTGACATCATGGGCCCGAAACCACCGAAACCACCCAAGGACAGAGGCACAGGTGCAGACGTCTCCTTGCCAGATGCCGCCGACAAGGGCCAGGCAGGGCCCTCTACCCCGGCCGCACAGGACCCAACCCGCGACCTAGACGATGAGGCCATTATCGATCAGTTGAAACTCACAGGCGTCACCAAGAACACGACACTGAAGGCGGTTGGGCGCGCCTCAAGAACAATTCGCGAAATCACCAAACAATGGCCTTGGGACTGGGCTGCCGACTTCCAGCCTGAGCCTTGGTCAATCAACATTCTACAGGACTTGGCCAAGCTTCTCCGCCCATTCAGAGACGACGACGCCCAAGTCGAGAGAGTCGCAGAGCATTTCCGATCTGTCATTGCGATAAAGACAAGGAACCGGAAAAAGAACTGCCATCTCAAAAAGGGGGACGTGAAAGACGCGTTGAGAAATTTTGAACCAGGTGGCAAGAACAAAGACAGTCCCAACCCGAAGAAGCGCAAGGCATCCCGCAAGAGAAAGGTCGACTCCGAGGAAAATAAAGGTCAGGGGGATGACGAGGACGAGGACGAGGGCGACAATGACGAGGACGACAATGACGAGGACGATGACGATGACGACGATGACGAAGACGACGATGATGACGAAGATGATGACGATGAGGAGGGAAGGGACCGCAGCACCAAGCAGCGCAAACACTTGGAGGTGAGCGCAGACAAAGGGAAGACGCGAGCAAAGTCAACGGCTGTCAAAGGTACCAGCAAGGGCCGCAAGCGACGCACTACGCAGTCGTCTTCACCACAGGTCCCCAAGCGACCTCGAAAGACAAGCGAAGCTCCCTCCATCCCAAGTCTCAACGACTCTGCCGAATCCACAAACGTGCCATCAGTAGACACAAGTCAGGTACGTCTCGCACCATGTTCATGTTTCGTGTTCAGACGGTCCCTAACAGTTACAGTCCTCTATAAGTGCCACCATCCCTGCGGCAGGATCAATCATTGAAGAAAACGTTGATCCGGATTTTGATGTATTCAAAAAGGGGGAATCAAAGTTGGAGACTGCCATCGAGAATCATGCACGATTAAAGCACGAACTGGAACAATCTCTCAAGTCCAAGACCCAGGAGTTGTCTCAACGCCAGGAGGTCCAAAGTCGTGTAGACGAACTTCGCAAAACAGTCGACGGGATCCGGGAGGCCCGCAAGCAAACGGAAGAGTCGCGAAAGGGGTTTCAGACGCATATGGATAAATTTGGGCTCCCGGAGAGACTACGTCAGCAGAACCTGGATTATTTTGACGACACTCTGGCTATTCACGACAAGAACATGGAGCAGTCAACGGTGGACCTACAAGCTGCCGAGGATACCTTGGCCAAAATCACGGATAGAGAGAGCACTAAACAAGAGCTCGTGGCGAAGTTGGTTGAGTTGGATCAGCACCACACTCAGGATCTTGGAGACTTGGGGCATTATGGCACGTTGCGAAGGGCGATGCGGCTCTTGCCGCTGGGCATGAAGGGGTTGGGTACGCTGATGGCGGATTTCAATGCGTCCATGGACCTTTTCGAAGCGACAAACAAGACGGCGAACGAGGCCGAGAAAACTGACCCGCCACGCTGTCCACCAGAGTAGGGGCCGGGGTGGAGCTTAGTGGTAAAGATTGATGACAAGGGCGTTCGCATGCAAAGGATTCAGACTGGCTCTGATTAAATCCTGACCAGAAGGGGTAGGGTTCTTGCAGATAAATGCATTACAAGTTAAGGATGTCTAGTAGAATGTGGGACTTTCATGATTTCACTTACGTAGCACAGACTATAGATCATTAATGGTATTGACAATGTGTGTTTAGTAATACGAGAGCATAGGGGCTAGTTTTACAACGAGGTGTAATCTTGATTTAATAGAAATATATCTTTAGATTTTAACTAGTTTAAGAGTAAGTGATATACTAGATATTATTACTATATAAAATCATTACTATATAAAATCATTACTATATAAAATCATTACTATATAAAATCATTACTATATAAAATCATTACTATATAAAATTAATATTATTTTATATTTTAGTTTTATATTATACTTTAGTAGATATATAAAAATTATTAATATCTCAAGTTTTTCTTTTTAAAAACTATTTATTTATAGCCTAGAAACGCCCTATAAGCTTATAGGTATTAACTAATTCGCGCTATTTTATTTAAGTATTAAATAGCTATCTAAGAAGCAAGCTAGAACTCGCTAAACTAATGAGGGCCTTTAGCATCAAGTCATATATATGCCGTCAATGGGGAAATATGATATGGCTTGACTGAGCCTATTCTACCTCATACTGCCTATTGATACAGGCCACTGTGTGCTCGGCATCACCGGATATCACCAGAAGCGATCAAGATATCAGACACCCGGACACCAGCGATCCATCTCACCATCATCTACATACACTAAGCTCCAGCAACACACTTTTGGCCTTCGCCCATCTTCTTCGCCCCCTTCCCGTGCTTGTCAAGTTTCTTCTCCAGTTCCGACTTGGCGGCTTTTACCAGAGCCGACCGTCTCGCGCCTGGGTTGTCCTTCTGCGCCTTTTTGACCGCTTCCATTACCACATTGACGGCCTTGTTGTATGCTTCGCGCTCCAAATCGATGGCAAGACGTGATGCGATCGAAATAAGGTGCAGAAGAGTCCATTCAGACGGAGATGGATTTCTGATCTGAGGCAACGGGAGAAGCCTGTTGCATTGCTGGCTTGAGAGGAACGGCTGCTTGGGCTCAGAGTGATCGCGACCGTCGGGTGGGAGATGGAGCAAGGAGTAGAGAGTGGGAGGGGTAGACAGCAAAACCTGAGATGCAGATGGAGAGTCGAAATACAGGCCTGGGATCGAGGCGTCCCGCAGGTAGTTATCCAGCGTGGACTGGCCACGGGCGTCGGTCGTCACGTCGAGCAGAAGCAGCTGGTAGCAGAAAAACTGCTCCTCTTTCACAATAGTTAGCTGTAGTATGCCAGTACCGTATCTGACAGGAAACATACCCATGGGAGAAAGCCGCGCCCCGAAGATCATCTCAGTATCAATGTGCCCAAAACCCACGAATGAGAAGAAGATGGCTACGCCAGCGCAGAGCTCCGACAGCGTACCAACGGCGACGTCCACACGATGGGACTTGATGGTTGGCCTCCCAGGGAGCCTGGGACGCCAGAGCCGGTTGATCCAGCGACCTGTTTTCGCGAGGTGCTTGTAGATGCCGCCTCCGGCATAGCTCAAGGCCTTTGGGACAGCCGAGGCAGCCGTAGCGAGGTACTCCTTCATTGCAGACAGAGGCGATATCAAAATGATTTCAGTCAAGGGGTGTGTAGTAAGGCAATCGAAAGCGAAAGCCAAGATGGTGGTGAGAGGAGGGTCCGCTGACCTGGGGGGGAGAGGCTCTTAAGAAGGGCGATGGCGGCAATGCAAATGTCGTTTTGCTGATTCAGCGCTAGGGGAAAATACAGGAAGCCCAGACCGACCGCTCTTGGTGAATTCGGTCTGTTGGGGCATGCGTGGGCAGGTTGTATACCTGGATAATGAACAAAGAGCGCTATGAATACCGTCTCCATGCCACGTCACAACCATGCTGCAGCAGAGGAGTCGGTCGCAGAAGGCGGTAGAAGACCAAACGAGATTTGACAGTCAATCATCGTGCTTGACCGCGCGCCAACGTCCAGCGTGACGCTCAGCGTGTCACTTAGCCTGTCAAGGCAAGCGGCCCCTGACGGAGCACTCCAAGGCTCTGGGGCAGGGCAGAGTGTTGGATGAGATTCAAACCAACGCCAATATATTGCCGCAGGCGACGTGGTCATGGGGGCTGGGCCGTGCAGATGGCGTTGTAGACCATCGGGCCGGCAGGGGTATATGCATCACCAACAGCTGGACAACTTGATCGTGCAGTCCATGTCTTGTCCAGATTCCCTCTGCAGATTGGCTGCGAACGACGGGCCATTCATTTGACCCCTGCAACTGTGGCGTTCCAAGCGTTGGGACTTCTGCCGGCAATACAGCCACTATCCAGGGACCAGGGCAGAGGGTCTCGTCGTTCGCAGTCAAGATGCAGAGAGAATACCGTGTTCCCTGCCACAACCAGCTGCATCTTGCAGGCCCCATCGGATTCTGCCTCCCAACCTTTGAATGGTCCCAAGCTGGAAGACGGAGGTGGAACTATCTGGATTGCGCAACTGCTCCGTTGCCTTCACAGCAACAAGATGGTGGTGGAAGACTTGCAGGGGAAGCCACCAGAGTGATAGCTCGTCCTCCATCTTGTCAAAGAGGAGGCCTGAATGTGGCCAACTGGTGGGGAAGACACAGCCCACACCGGCTTTGGCCAAGGGCGGCTGAACTCTTGTCGTCCTTACAGGAGGGATGTTCTCGCGGAGAATACACAGCTCATCCTTGTGGCAAAGGTAAGACGGCCGAACCCCCAGCAACCTGGTTATCTCTAGGCCTATGAGGAAGTAGATGGATGAGCTAAGTGGGTAGGTATATGAGCCCCGGCGAAGCGGGTGGGGAGACACTTCTTTTCGCTGGAAGAGTCGCCAATATGATATCTGACCGAACTGGTTCGTCACGACTTTCCGGCCTGTTGGCTTGGGTCAAAGGGACAAATAGTTCCGTCACCGTCTTCTCTGTTCTTCGGACTGTACCAAGGGAAATAAACATAATTCCTGCCCCCTTCGCCCACCGACTTCTGTTCACTTCACCTTCATCGTCGTCGGGTAGAACATCGCTAAATACTTCATCAACCGTTCGCAGGAGGCTCTATCTCGTCTGATCCCACGCCATAGTCTGCCTGGTTCGCTTGAAGCGGGCTCGCCATCACTAAGGTGCTTGCCAATACCATCTCGAACCAACTGCAAGCAACTGCAACATGGCTGGCCAACGGAGAATTGTTTGCATCTGCCAGCACGATCGGGCCTTTCGTCATCAGGAAGACCGCCAGTCCGACCCGGAGAGCCCTGGTGGGGACGACCGATGGCTCCCAAGCAACGCTCGCTGTCTCAGACCCATGATCCAATGTCGAGAATGCAGCTGCTGGCAGCACTTTCTCTGCGTTGGCATGACGCCCTTTGCCAACCAGGATACTCGGGGATACTTTTGTTGGAAGTGCCATAATCGACGCGATAGAAGCGCCCCCAAATATCAGACCTGGAGGAGTTTGCACCAGCCGGTGCATGAAGCTCGTCACCAGTCAGCCAATGTTCCGGGTTCGGAGAATGCGCTGAGGGACTTGCTTCACCAGAGGAAGCGAGTCTTTATGGAAGCGACGCGGAGAAACATGGATCGAGCGCGGCGCCGGTGGTTAGTCGACCGTCCCACTTGTCCATATTGAGAGCTGACCATGGCGTGATATACAGTGAGGCAGAGGAGCAAGCCCGGCAAGAGGAGGCTCAGCGAGTTCAACGAGAAGAACAAGAACAACGTGAGCGACAGGAACAGGCACAGGATCGACAAGAAGAAGAAGGACAGCAACGCCAAACGGATCAGGCAAGACACCAAGACGTACTGCCACTGGTAGTCGCATTCAACAACTGGGCGAACAACTCTGACCAAGCCCGGGGCAGGTCTCCGTCCGGAGCCGGCACGGACGGGCAAGATCCCACCACGTCGAGTCGCCCCGGGAAACGTCTCGGAAGCTCATCGCTGCTCTCCTGGCGGAAGCTCGGCCTGGTCGTGTTTGTCTGGTTCTTCCTCGTTTGGGCCTGGTGCATGCTCGTCGTCACGCCTCTGTCGTCCACCTTCATCTGCAGCCCATACCTATTGGGCAGATTCCCGACGGTTTGTGGGCCGTGGGGAGTCACTTCGCCGGTCCCAGCCTCGACGCTCTCAGAACAGCGTCCGTCCTTCATGTGTCGCCACACGGGCTTGTTTTGCCAAGACGGCGTCGCCCAGAAGGTCACCCGGAAGAGAGCTCAGCCGGGTCTCAGGCATCTTGACTCTGTGGTTGTCGCGCTCCAGGCGTGGAGTGGGCGTATCCAGGTCTTCCTTGAACCACTGTTGACTGCTCTGCATAACCTGGCTCCTTCGGGTCCTCGTGTCGAGAACCAGGATGGGGTCGATTCAGCTATATCAAAAATACTGGCCGCCCGCGATATCGATCTTGCCACTGTCTACAACTCATTGAGCGACCTTGAGGATACGGCCAGTGCCTGGGACTCCAGGATGTTCAACCCCAGCAGCTACACATGGGGCCAACAGGTACAGGCAGGGGGTCTCTGGCTACGGTGTGTTTTTGGAGGCAAGATTTGCACACTCGAGCAGGTGCACGCCCTGGACCTCTTGAGAAACATCCTCTTTGTCCTCAAGAAGGGAACAAAGAAGCTCGAGAAGTTGGAGAGCCTGCTCCAAGAGGGTCGCAAGCATATCGAAGATCCTGAAACGGAAGTATGCAAAGTTGCAGACCAGAACAAGAAGAAAATAATACAGCGGTTTGAAGACAAAGATGATTGCGGCGTCGTGATGGCCAAGTTTGGAGGCAATCTTCACTTTGTGGTGGAAGGGTTCATGGTAGCGGTGACGCAAATGTGTGACGTCGCCGGTCAACAAGGCGAAACTCTCAAAGGCATGCTAAAACTGCTCGAATCTGACATTGGAAAATGGAACAGCCTTGCTCTCGAAATCGAGCAGTTGGTCAAACAGCTAGAGAGGGGAGGCAGTGATGAGGTTGGCTCTGACCAGGTCGTCAACTGGGTGAAGAAGGATCTGGAGGGAAAGCTGCCGCAGGCAATCGGAGTCATTACCAAGTATGTACAGGCGGAGGGGGGGAGTTTGAAGAAAAAGTAGTCGAATGGGGAATGTAACAAGAAAGGATCAGATTGTTATCGTGGCGGGCTTGGAGTGACACAGAGTCACGAGTTGGCGCGTCAACATGTGTAACGCTTCGAACCACAGACAAGGTTGGGCTCAATCTTTGTTTCTCTCTAAACATAGACTCCTCAACCATGTCCCATCGCCCCATCATCTCATTCTCCAGTGCGCCCACCGGAACTGAGGCGGCGTCAGGTGAAGACTGCACCCGATGCCTCGACAATGCGGCACCAGACCGGGTACTCGGCGAGACGCCCGGCCCAAAGTCCAGCAGACGCGTCAGTTGGTGCAACGGTACCTGGGCCATGATGGCCTTCTACCTGGCCTATTACCGGCTGACGACGACGACGTACCGAAGCAAGTTCCAGGCTCAACTTATCACACTACTCAACTTTGACCACGGAAAAGAGTGGAATAGTAAGTATCACCCGCGTCTATGGGCCAAGACAAGTGATATCCTAGACAAGATGATCAAGAAGGGGTGGCTGGTAGAGCGGAAATCTGCCCAAGGTAAGATAGAAGAGCATCGTTGGGATCTCGACATTGTCCACAAAGAGCCTCGCGAGCTGGCCATCTTTCTGTTCGACGACTTCTCTGTTGGCAACAACGAGAGAAAGCTCCTTTTGCGGCAACTGGCTACGGTATACCCAGACCGCGACTGGGGGGCTTCGGGGGCTTCGTCAAAGACCCCAAGACGGCTTTCAGCCGAGCCCAAGTCCGAGCCAACTTCGACTATCTTTGCAGAGACTGGCGACAAGCAATCTGGCGTCTCCCACAGGTCCAAGCTGGAGTTGACAGAACCAGTCCTCAGGGATCCCGACCCCGGGTCTCAGCACTCGTCCCCTGTGTCGACCAAGAACCAGAGCTCTGTTTTTGGGCGTGCGGCGCAGCCTCTGGCGCAAGACAGCATCTCCCAAGACATTTCGGGTAAGTAGAGCAAGGGTGGTCGCTCCAGGTACTGACATGAGGGGCACAGACAAAGGAAAACAAGTCGAAACCCCCAAGGGTCCGGACCCTGAGACAACGTTCGATATCCCGCCCGAAGACCGATCCCGCCTGCATCCGACTCCTTCGCAGGACTTTGGATACTTTCTGATCGCCGAGAGGAAGAGCAGAGGCGCTCTTGATCGTGCTGGGACACCGCCTGGCCGGCCTCCGAAGACGATTCCCATCCTTGGCCCGAAAGCCCCAGACACAAAGACCGGGCTGGAAGACGGGATAAACGTCGAGGCCATGACCGAACCGCGGAATACGCAGACACACTCTCTTCGCCAAGACATTGAGCCCGAGTCGTCAACGCTACAGGAACATCCGGTTGGGGGCGAGACGGGTGATGGAACCCCAGCAGACTCTACCCAGGCCGAGCCCTTCAGCGAACAACAACGTACACAGCAGATAAAAGACGCTCTCGTGGCGCGCTCGAAAATCATGGCCAACCAAGCGTCGATCCAGCAGAGCCTCGTCAGAGCGACGGTGCGCGTGCGGGAGCTGCAGCGGCGGGATACGCGGGCGGCGGAGGACCTGGCTCGAGTGGAAGATTGGCTGAGAAAGAATTATGATGGTGACTGGGATTGTCTCGAGGGTGGTGTAACTGGTGCTGGGGGGTTTGGCACACATGAAGCGGACGTGGTTGAAAGGAGTGTTCTTGAGGGGATTGAGGAGGAACTGTGAGAGAGATGTGTTCTTGTTTTACATGGCTTTTCTACATGTGTTCTTTTGCTTCTGTGTTTCCTCTGATCCCTCTGAGGGTGGTGGAGTTATGATACCAATGGCTTTTCTACATGATGATGATTTTGAATGTGATCTTCTATCTCGGCTGATGCTCGACTTGATCTCCAAGATCAACTTGAACCTAATCTTGAACATTCTACTACCAAGATCAAGGCATGGCCCAAGGCCAACATCAAGTCCAAGTTTATCACGTTGCTAAACATGGACAACACCATCACAAAGATGCAAGTGGAACATGCCCCAAATTGGCAAGGTCAAGCGTTGATTGACTAACGAAAGGCTCAACATGGTCGCACGGAATATACCAACAGCAGTCCCCCATCTTGTCCCCCATAATCGTGAGCCACGACCTCTTCCAGGACCGTCTCGAAGCCTGCAAAGACTTCGACGTCGCCTGGGGTCGGCGAGAGCGTCACACAGCCGTGAGCTGTGACATTCTCTGGACCGTCTCGAGGTGCGAAATCCTCGATGTCGCCGAGAGGCCGTCATGATCTCACCCAGCTCAGCAGGCCGTGGCTTTCACTGCACCGTCTCGAGACCTCGCGATCACGACGTCGTGCAGAATCAGCCGTAGCTGCCGAGATCAACCGAGACTATCTCAAGGCCACCAAGGACCCCGACATCGTCTCGGCGATCAAAGCTTGTTTCTTTGCTCTTCTTTTCCCCTTCCACACGCTGCGCAGCAACCAGTCTCGAGGGGGCTTCGCAGCAAACCTCAAATGCAGCGCCACCAAGAACCGGGCCCTAGCCCTCGGTGACACATACAAGATCGGTCCGCCGGAGAACCTCCTCGACGTCGGTTGCGTGACAGGGCGCGTTCCAAGCTAGGGTTCACCAACCCCACAGGCTCAACTCCATCTGGTCTTGAGGCACAGGATCAAGTTGAACAAGTGCGGGCCCTACACTTGCACAACATGATCCGGTGCTTCAAAGTTAGGTGGAGGAGCTGCGGGATGGTTCGCCAGGCTTGGACGGGTGATACACGATAAGGCGGCTCGTTTTGTATGGGTGATGAAGAACCACGTGAAGAATGTGGCTGAGCGACGAGGTCGTGGTAATAGTAGGTAGGTATGATGTAGAGCACAGCGCAGCGATGGGCAATGGTGCTTGGCTCTTGATGCTGGCCGGGGGGACTACGTCTCTGGTTTGTTGTTTTGATGTCTTTTGTTTCCGACTGTAAGGCGATCCTGATGCTGACAAAGTATGGTGGACTGAGAGACACTCTAGCTAGGTGGTGTGTCTTGCCAGAAGGGGATGGTTCTGATGGTGCTTCCGCTGTCGGCCGGCCACTCGCCATTTGACGTCGGCTTGGAAGACAATGTTGGAGGTGAAGAGACTCGGCCAAGGAAAAGGCCGCGGTAATCCATGGAAGCCTCAGGGTGTAGGGATGGGCAGCTTCAGGGTGGGTGGGCTGCCAAAGCAGGCAG
>JABFFE010000202.1:0-64859 GCA_013623625.1 Fusarium setosum | reverse complement strand
ATATTAAACCTATAAATATTATTTTTATAGCTTATTTCTAGAGAATAAGTTATAATCCTAGAGAAGGTAAGGTTACCTAATATAATTATTCCTAAAAGGGACTAATATAATATAAACCTATAAGAAGCGGGGTAGAATAGCTATAAGATTAATTAATAAGCATAATTCGGTTTAACACTGCCTTCCACTAAAAACCATTGGCCCATGCCCAGCGCACGGGGCAGGCAGTTTCGGATGTGATGCTCGTCAAGGGTGCACGTGATCTACACGCTACGCGCGCTTGTCCAGACGATGTAATTTGATTGGAGATGTACCTGAGCTCAGTGGCCCGCCGCAGCTCCAGGAGGGACGGGAATTGATCAGGTCACTCATGAAAGACATTGTATCACAAATGCAGAATTAAAGTCCTATTATGATGAAAACGCCAATGTCAACATGTCGCTTAGGGATTTCCCTTTTTTTCCCTTTGCAGAGTTTGCGTCCCTTTGCCCATCTCTTGTCGCGTGCTTACCCCTGTTTTGATGCTATCGCCAACGGCGAGGCCTGGTGGAGCCGGTGTCGGTCCGCCCCGCCTGTCAAACCCCAGTGCAGCTTGGCGATGTTGGGGAACCCAGCCAGATTGATCACGTGGACCCGGCGCCTTCATTCCATGATCTTTCACATGGCAGATTACCTATGCATCGTAGTTGTCGTGCTGGGCAGCAGGTGATCCGTCGCTTTAACCTTAATCAAGCTCCACTGGCGCCCTCACACTCACGAAGATCACATTTCACAAAGGCATAAAAATACAAGAGAAGTGTCCAACTCCCAACGCTCAGCCCATTCACCCCAGGCTGCATCTATTGATCAAACCAAAAGCTAATAACTACCACTGCTACCACTGCCACCACTGCACTGTCCAGAGACGCACGAACACGAACCCGATCCTACAGGACACTTTTCTTGATCCTCGCAGTCCTGCGACGAAGCGCATTCCACCGCCGGCGGTGATCCTCCCATGCTGCAGATTCCGTTCAAACACACACAGACCCCTTGAAGGGCGCAAACATCCAAATCAGCCTGACAGTCTCCATCTCCTGAACATTCTATCTGATCCACACAAGCTCCCTCCTGGCAGCTAGCTCCAGTACCACACTCGGTGGATGATTGACATTGTTGCACGTCTCGCTTGACGGTACATACAGCGTCGACACAGGTGCAGAGTCCCAAGGAACATAAAGCCTCGGCTGAGATCATACAATCGTTAGCGTCGAAGCAAGATCCGCTTCCCGGGCTCGAAGACGGTTGCGGTGGCCCATAGGGAGCATAAGCGACACATTCGCCAGATCCCGATGTGTCGCAGTACGGGTTCGCTCCTCCGTCGCGGGATTGGCAGTCAGCGTCGCTGGTGCACTTGACAGAAACCGAGCCTCCAGTCGGCGTCTCAGTCGGCGTCTGTTCAACAGTGGTGAAGACGCCTAAGTCAGATGTCGTTTCGGCAGGAGAAGAAACACATGTTCCGCTGTCACAGACTGGATTGACTCCTCCATTGAGCGCTTGGCAGTCAGCATCGCTACTGCACTGGACGGTAGTCGGAGCCTCAGTGGGTGTCTCGGTTGGCGTCTCTTGGAAGGCAGTGAAACTGCCCGTATCAGAAGTCGTCTCGAGAGGAGAAGAGACACATGTGCCTGCTGCGCAAGAGGGGTTGATGCCTCCATTGAGGGCCTGGCAGTCAGCATCGCTGGTGCACTCGATGGCCGGGGCGTCCGTGGGAGTCCCTCCGAAAATTGTTGCCGTACCCAAGCCCGAAGTTGTCGTGATGAAGCCACTCGTAGGCTCAACCACGACAGGAGTCGTCGCCGGGGTATCTTGGGTCGTAAGCGGCTCGCCAGTTGTGTCAGGGACGACCGGCCCAGCTGAAGTTCCAGCCTCAGTCGTAGACCAGGCAACCCCAAGTGCCGTCGACTGCTGGCACACTAGGTTGACACATACAGATAGTCCTAGAGCGTATGCGTATGCATCTGCCAGGCAGTCTTGATCGATGGAGCATTGAATTCGCACTGGAGTATCGGTGGATGAGAGTTGAGTTGTCGTTTGAGCGATGTCAGTAGTACCTTGACCCGCCACCGTTGTCGGAGTTTCAACATCAGAACTAATTCCCTGCGCCCCGGTCAAAGTTCCAACATTGGGTTCAGAAGTGATTCCGGGCTGATACGTTGTTCCAGTGTCCAGGGCAGGAGTGGTGGTAACATCAAGTTCCGTCGAGGTTGGAGCTGTCGGTGGTGATGCTGTCTGAGTGCATTGGGCGTTGATACAGCCACAGTAATTGACTCCATTGATCAAACAGAGCGACACGTCGACCCAGCAATCGGTATCCTGACTACATTGAATGCGCGATGTGCCGTCAGTTGGCGTCGAAGCTGTAGAGGTCGTGGTGTCCACGGGAGGCGGCAACTCAGTCGAAGTCGCGGGCGTTGAAGGTGAAGCAGTCTGGACACAAACGGCGTTGATACATCCGCAGTAATTTATTCCATTGATCAGGCATAGAGACACGTCCACCAAACAGTCACTATCCAAGGAACAACCGGTGACGGAGGTGCTGTCGGTTGGAGACGATGCCGTAGATGTGGTAGTATCGACAGGAGGCTGTCCGATTGTAGTGGTATCAACAGGTGGTTGTCTGATTGTGGTCTGAGTGTTTGATCCAGTCGTTGATCCAACTCCAAGGCCAATATCAGTAGTAGTGTCAATGCCGATCGTCGTCACAAGAGCACTGGTCGTAGACTGGTCCGGCTGAGGGCTGCCAACCCGCGTTTGAGAGGGAGGGCGGCAGAAAGACTGGATGCAGACACAGATATCCACAAGAGCGCAAGCTCCAATAGTAATTCCAAAACAGTCAGAGTCGGCATTACATGGAATCATGTCAGTTTCCGAGGGGAGGCCACTGGTTGTTGTCGTCGTTTGACTCTCTTCAGGAGACGGGACCGTGCTGGACGGGGCAAGCGATATCGTTGTCTCGATAGAAGGTTGTCCAGCTGCTGTGGAGGAAGGCTGTTCTACTTTTGTACAGCTCGTAGACTCGCTGGATCCAAGGTCGGTAGTCTCAGGGCCGAGACCAGTTGTAAGAGTCCTGGAATCAACAGAGGGCTGCCCGGACGTGCCTGGAGAGATAGTAGTCTCGCCCGAGATCCCGACGGTTGAGAGTCCTGTGAGTGTAATGACGCTGTCGGACGAGAGATCTGTCGTGGCCGATGAGGCCAGAGTTGTCGAGAGCGCAGGGGGCAAAGTTGAGGCTGTCTGGATGCATTCAAGATTGATACACGCGCAAAGTCCCAGGGCGCAGGCCTCAGAGGCCGCCAAACAGTCGCCAGAACTTATGCAACGTATTCTCACGGTTCCCTCCGGGAATTCACCGGTTGTGGTGGAAGTGCCCTCGACATTGGTTCCAGCAGCGCCGCTAGTAGTGTCAGAATTTGCTGCACGAGTTTGAGTGCTGCTCTCTCCTTGTACTGTGGTAGTGGTTTCGTAGATTCGAGTTTCCAGAGTGCTGCTTCGAGAGTTGACATCTGTGACGGTTATGACTGAGACGACGGTTCCAGTGACAGCACCAGTCTGGCTTGTAGGCATCTGGGCGGAAGTGACTGAAGTTCCAGTGGACGTTCCAGCCAGACCTGTATCTGTCGCCCTAGTCCCTGAAGGCGCAGTGCTGCCTTGTTCCGTGTTCGTAGCCGGAGCCACAGAGGCTGAAGAGCCAGCTCCCGAAGTACTGAATCCCAGAGTTGTGATCCTCTCAGCAGTTGAAGAGTCCACTCCCGAAGTACTGGTCCTCGAAGCTGTGGTCTTCTCGGTGGCTGAAGAGTCCGCTTCCGAAGCGATGGTTCTCAAAGTTGTGGCCTTCTCGGTAGTTGAAGAGCCCGCTCCTGAGGTGCTGAATCTCCAAGTTGTGACCCTCTCAGTGGTTGATGATCCAATATCCAGCAAGACACAACGTCGGTTATAGCATCGCTCATTCGGCTGATCACACTGATCGTCCGAAGAACAGCTTGTCACCCGCGTGCTAGTGCACAAGCCGTTGATACATCGGCCTCCAGGCATCCCTCCAAAACATTCCTGGTCATCTGAGCAACTGAAGAACGTTGGTTGAGCGCTGGTTGTTGTTGCAGTGCCCGAGGAACCGGATGAACCATTTGGTCGAGGTCCTGTCGTTGTCGGAGCATTGATAGCACCAGTTGATCCACTGCCTTGAGATTCCGTCCGAATTGCGGTGGCTGAGCTTTGAGTATTGCCACTGGGCTGGCCGTTATCTGATGTCGTCTGGCTGTTTCTTGATATCGTCTGGCTATTACCTGATGTTCTCTGGCCACTGCCTGATGTTGTCCGGCTGTTATCCGATGTCGTCTGGCCATTGCCTGGTGTCGTCTGGCTGGCCATGGAAGTAGCGGTTGTTGGATTTCTGGTCAACGAATTCGAATCTTCAGTGACACTCCCACTCGCCGTTCTCACGCTCCTGGATGTGACCATAGTTGTTGAGACGAAAATGACATCCCGAGGGAAACAATATCCGCGGCAGATTTCGTCCGCAGAACAGTCTGCATCAGTCGAACAGGTAGTTAACCTGACATTGATGCAGAGCCCGTTCTTGCATGATCCTCCGAAACAGTCCGAGTCAGTAGTGCAAGCGATTTCCGGGGGAGTTACTGTCGGAGAAGAAGCCGTATCCGTTGAACGGTTGTCGGAGTATCTCTGAGATGAAGTTGTTCTTGAACCCCTCACGGTGCCAGGAGTACTGTTTACGTCCCCACTGGTGGTTGGCAGATTGCCAGCTTGTGTCGAGGTAGCTACTGAGCCGCCTGATGCACTTTCGTTTTCAGCAGGAAACAGCGTGCCAGTTTCTGTAGAAGCAGTCTGCGAACCACCCGAATTACTGCCACGCTCAGAGCTAGTGTTGTCTTGTGGGCCTCTGGTTGATGCGTTTTCAGTTTCTCTGGCAGGTGATGAGCCGGTGGGCGAAGCAGTTCTCGTGTTCTCGTTCCCAGGTGCATTGCTTACTTCTGAGCCACTCGTCGATAAAACGTCGGTCTGTGCCGAAGAAGCAGTTCTTGAACCTGAAAGACCCTCACCTCTAGAGGTGGTTCTCCCACCATTATCTCCAGTGGAACTACCACTCGTGCTCTGGGTGCCACCCTGAAAGTCCTCTATCGTCACACATTGCTCGTCCTGGCAAGTTTCTTCGTAACCGCAAAGAGAGGCTCCGCACAGCCGGCTCTCTGGGAGACAACCACTGTTATTCACGCAGACTTGGCCATCTTGGCATGCAATTCCGTTGCAGTTGTCTGTATCCGTCAGAGGACGGCATCGGCCATTGTAGCAAATTTCGTTATCGGGGCAAGTAATTCCCTGGCAACCAGAGAAGAGACGGACGGAAACCGGCTGGCAGCTGCCATTGATGCATTGGCGGGATAGGCACTGGGAGTCCGAGGTGCAGAGCAGCGTAGTTTCACCCGAGTCGGCTGGGCTCGTTTGGTTGCCGTTTCCGTTGCCGCTGCCGTTTCCGTTGCCGTTGCCGTTGCCGTTGCCATTGCCGTTACTGTTTCCACTCCCATTACCAGGACCCTGGTATCCAGGCTTATCGGAGCCAGATCCATTCGAGCTTGTGCTACCCGAGCCGGATTCATTCGAGCCGGATCCATTGCCGTTCTGGCCTCCTCCAGAGTTGGAATTGCCTCCCGAAGGGCTGCTGCCAGAGTTGTTGCCGGAAGAATTGCCGCCACCCGAAGCGCCCGGTGAAGACTCTCCATTTCCAGAGTCATCTCCATTCTGGCCTTGAGAGTTGCCCGAGGTCTGTCCTTGGCCTGTCTCTCCTTGAGAACTTCCGCCACTTTCGCCTTGAGAGCTGCTGCCAGTTTGACCACCAGGCTTGCCACTGGTTTGACTCGGTGAGCTGGATGTTGTCTGGTCTGCAGAGTCGCCATCAGTTTGGCCTGGGCCGCCCTGAATCCGTCCTGAGCCAGAGTCACCTGGAGCCTCTCCTCCATTCTGACCCCCAGAGTTTCCCCCTGTGGAGCCTTGACCCGTTTGACCTTGCGAGCTTCCTCCGGGCTGGTTTTGGGAACCTCCTCCTGGCGAGGCTTGACCAGTCTCGCCTTGAGGGTTACCGCCAAGTCGGCCCTGGGTTCCTGGGGTCTGGCTTCCAGAGTCACCTCCTGTTGAGCCTTGACCGGATTGACCTCCAGAGTTTCCGCTAGGCTGGCCTTGTGAACTGCCACCTGTTTGGCCCGGAGAACTCTCTCTAGTTTGGCTTGGTGAGTTTCCTCCGCTCTGACCTTGAGAACCTCCTCCGGTTGAACCTTGACTAGTCTGACCTTGAGAGCTACCACCAGGTTGACCTTGAGGGTTACTTGGGGTTTGGCCTTGACCGGACTCGCCTTGAGAGGCCCCTCCGCTTTGGTTGCCGCCGGTCGAGCCTTGAGAGCCTCCGCCAGTTTGGCCTTGAGAGCTTCCTCCCGGTGAGCCTTGAGTTTGACCAGTCGAGCCTTGGTTGCCTCCTGTTGAGCCTTGGGAGTTGCTACCAGTTTGACCCTGGGAACTGCCTCCGGGTTGGCCTTGAGAGTCGCCTCCAGTAGCGTCCGGAGATCCATTGTCTGGTTGCTCGCCTTGTTGGCCCCCGACCTTGCTTCCTGGAGCAGTTAAGTCTTCATCGTCGTCGCCGGGCCGGTTTCCGCTTTCAGATCCAGAGTTGGATCCTCCAGTATTGCTTCCTTGGCCTCCAGCTCCTCCGCTTCCATTTCCATTAGAGCCGGTGCCCTGCTGACCAGAGCTAGGAGCTGATCCTCCTGAGCTGGACTGACCAGCATCGCCAGAAGGACCCGCGGGTCGTCCACTGCCGGCATTCTCGTCATTTCCACTGCTTGAACTGCCTCCATTTGGACTCTCGCTGCCTCCGGGGCTGCCTGGAGTCTCACCACTGCCAGATCCTGAACCGGGACTGGACTGGCTTCCGCTACTCTGTGTGCTTCCAGTTTGGCCAGTGCTACCAGGGGCATTGCCGGAACTGCTGCTCCCAGATCCAGAGCCTGGCTGGTTCCCTCCAGTTTGGCCGTTTCCTCCAGCGGCAGCACCCGAGTTGTCGCCCTGGGAGCCTGAGCCGGATGACTCTCCCCCCTGGCCACTTTGATCTTGACCAGAACCAGTGCTGCCGCTGGCGGTAGAACCACCAGAGGAGCCCTGGCCAGAAGAGCCAGAGTTTTCGCCCGGAGATCCAGAGCTGGAACCAGAGCCAGGTGCAGAACCAGGCGCAGAACCGGAACCAGAGCTAGGGCTTGCACTAGAACCAGAGCCACCTTGCTCTGCCCCAGTTCCTCCCGTGCTGCCATTACCAGTAGTAGAACCCTGTCCAGAAGCACCGCTTGAGCTGGAACCAGAGCCAGAGCCAGGTTGGTCTCCACCAGCTGCTCCACCAGCAACTTGGTAACTGCCACCAGAAGCAGCGTCCGAGCTACCTCCCTGGCCTGAAGCACCAGGGCTGCCACCTTTAGATCCAGCACTAGAGCTGCCCCCCTGAGAACCGGAGCCAGATCCACCTTGATCCTTTCCAGTTCCCGCGCTACCGTTGCCAGTAGTAGAACCCTGACCTGAAGCGGCGCTCGTTCTAGACCCAGACTCCTCTCCTTGACCACTTTGGCCCTGACCATCATTCCCAGGAGAGCCGCCGGAGCTCTGGCCTGAAGCACCAGGGCTGCCACCTTGAGATCCAGCACTGGAGCTGCCCCCCTGAGATCCAGAGCCAGATCCGCCTTGATCCTCTCCTTGGCCGCTTTGGCCTTGGTCATCATTCCCAGAAGAGCCGTCAGAGCTCTGACCTGAAGCAGCGCTTGTTCTGTAACCAGACTGGTCGCCTTGACCACCTTGACTTTGGTCACCGTTCCCAGAAGAAGAAGAACCCTGACCAGCAGCGCCACCAGATTGGCAGCTATGGCAATATGTTCCATCTCCTTGGCCACTCTGGGCCCCCGCAGCAGATGCATCTCCACCTTGATCACTGCCACCTGGGCCGCCCTGGAGCCTGCTCCCAGATTCGCCATCCCCGGTTCCATAGCTGCCGCCGTAGGACCCTTGACCTGATGAGCCACTGCCGCTCTGATCTCCAGGCAGTTGGTCGGTTGAAGAATCGCCACTGGCGCCGCTGGAACCCGAACCGTAGGAGCCATCGCCGCCCTGCGCGCTGCTGGCACCGCCGCTTTGTCCATTTGATCCGGTGCTTCCTTGCTCACCACTGGCACTCTCGCCTTGTCCAGCTTGGCCTTGTCCAGAGATACGGCTACCAGAGCCTCCATGACCAGTACCACCACTGCAGCCAATCCGTGGGACATTCCAGGGATGCGTCAAGTTGGAGACACAACGCCCCGAGATACATACTTGGCTGCTATTGCATGGCTTTCCGTCGGCGCCACATTGCGAGAGATCGGTGGAGATCAGAAGAGGCTTACACTCATTCTTCCAGCAAAAGGTCCCAGGACTGCAAGGCTGCGACGACGAGCCACACGTGCTGTTCCGAGCCCCTTCAGAGGTGAAGTTGAGAGACTTGCAGCCGCCAGAGATGCAAAGCTCGCCAGAACTGCAATGCCTCTTGTCATTTCCCACTCCGCAGTTGAAAGGATCGGCTCCGATAAAGACTTGACGACACCATCCATCTTCACATGAGGATTGGAGGGGACATTCAGAGCTCTCGTTGCAGGCTTGGACGTTGGTTCCCAGAATAAAGGGGATACAGCTTCCGTCGAGACACCAGTTTCCAGAAGGGCAAGACTTGTTCGAGGCGCCGCAAGAGGTCGGGTCTGATCCAATATCGATGTTGTGACACTTTCCGTTGATACAAAGTGATCCTGGAGGGCACGGTTTGTTCTCTTTGCCGCAGTGTCGAGAATCCGCGGCGATCTCAATGGCGTCACATTTGCCGTCTTTGCACCATTGGCCTGGAAGACATGCTTCAGAGCCACTGGAGTTGGTGCAGTTTGAGCCCGGGGAGCCTGCCCCGAGGTCAAGAGGGTAACAACTCCCCGCAATACATAACTCGCCAGGGTTGCATTTGTTGTTGAGATGTCCGCACTGCCTTGGGTCGAGACCAATGGTGACATTGGTACAACTTCCCCAGACGCAGATATCAGGGACGGGACAACCGCCCGCGTAAGGCTCGTCTCGAGAGAAGAGCTTCTCAGGGCGTGTGTCGTGAGGGAGAGCGAGGGCAGAGGCGACCGAAATAGCCATGTCTGCCGTCGCCATCAAGGCCAGCCAACTAATTCGCTGAGCCATCGTGATTTGTCGATTCAATTTTACTTGTCGAATAGATCGACTTGTTTGATGTCAGAGTCTCGGCGAGAGAAGCCTCGTCCTATATACCCCTGACGCCAGCATCACGACCGAGTGACGGCATCCAATGTGTTGCCCAGCGTCCTGTGTCTGGCCATCGTCCAGCATGCTGGACTGGTCGTCATTCCAGCCATCAATCGATGCCGGAATACAATGCCTCCGGGCACCTGGTTGCAAAGACACCATTGTCCGGTGCTATCGGACCAAAACTCTATCATCGGGTTTATGACCTGTCAGGACAGATCGCATCAGTAGAAACGTACCCATTGGATGTCTCGGTTCGGATATGTGCGAGATACCCTGCAAGGCTGAGCATGGTTGGCCGACCCTAGACACGAGAGGATTCCTCAGACATTGAGTTCCAGGTTCTGTGCTCCCCTCAGAGACGAAGTGCGGATAGCCTCAGGTGCCCGGCCGCGCATCTGTCATGCCTCCGTGTCCGGGATGAACCTTGAGGCCCTCCCATATCCACATACCCGTCAACTCGACTATTTTCCTAGTGCCCGGTGAACACTTCACGCTAAATCTTTGGGATGATCCCCCAAGATTGTGACAGCACGATGATCCGGGGTGAGTCCTATTCCGAAAACACGAGGGTTACGTGAGGATCTGAGCATGGTTGGCAGCAGTCGACGATCAGCCAGGAGCGGGAATGTCTTAGTGGTCGGGAGAAAAGATCTAATGAGCGCCTCATTCCCAGCCCTGGCGTTATTGTTCAAGCGAACCCCCGTTTCGACGGGGTAACGGTAGACTACGAGTCGGAGAAATACGGCTGTGGAGTTTGGGTTGTGGTCCCTGGGGAGGTTGATAGGACTACGAGGTCGAGATGGTCCATCAAATCCAAGACTCAAAGAGCCCTTTGTTGGATCATATTACCTCACCTGTATATTGTGGCCCATTGTCCGAATTCCCTTGTTCTCAACTGCAATGCCAAGGAGGTTAGGATCGACGGGCCCTTGCAGCCACACTCTGCGGTTTCCCTTGCTACTGAGTTTAGGTGTGAGATCACCGGCTGGCAAAGGCTGAAGAGGCTTATTGTTCAGCATTTCTTTTGTCTTGAACCCCCATGTCCTTGGCTTGCAGAACACGGTGGCTCAAGCAACGTGCCCTGCCCGTCCATTGTTACAGAGACAGGCTGGTTGGTTGTCTAGGAGCGCTACTGAATCGCCAAGTCTAGACCAGATCGTGTCTCAGATATCGAGATCTCATCCTCACGGCCACTCTTGGTCCTTGCATCCATAATTGCAAAACTAGCGGCGGGAGAAGGCCCCAGCCGCCAGCTCTACTACAAGCCATTACCGAGACTTGCATAGGAGGACCATCTTCTTCAGACGCAATATCCTGATTTCGATGCCAAAAGATGCTTCAGGGGGTATCATAATTCGCCCTGGGGTGATGTCAGGGGCGTCTTGACGCCTTTTCCGGCTCTATGTCTGGTGGCTTGACTTTTAGTCCAGCTTCATATCAGGGGCTTCTTCGCTCCCCTTATCCTGCGCCCAATAGAGTTCAGACATCATCACGTGGACTCGAATGATTATTTCAAGAAACGAAAACCCCTTATGCTTAAAACGGTCAGGATGTTGGAGACATTTCCCATGTTAACGGGAATAAGCGTGGTCGATCCGTGCCTTGGACAACGCCCCATCCCGCGCGCTATGTGACAAACATATCGAATCACAACGGTCGCTGACAAAGTTCCGGGGCTTTAATTCACCCCATCCCATTGACTAACAGACACGGTGACAAGGAATTCATCTGATCCAGGTTGTGACCAGTCATATTCAGTGAGACATGGCTGCCGCACGGGGGCATAGACTCCTTGCTTTTCCAACAAGTCCTGCAAGGAGATATCACCTATCACCGGCTATTTTCTCCTCCGACCTAGGTGTAAAGCACTTTCAACTGCCGATCCTTCCATACACTCTCCCAGACAGCGACTCATTATCCATCATGGCACGTAGATCACCCCCCAGAACATGACATGGCTCCCTTCCCGACGGGAAGTTTCTCGCTCCCCACCACGGGGAAAGGTAGCACTATTTGATCTGCAGAGCACTATTTCCATTTCCTATAGTGTAGGAGCTCACCGTCTCTGCATCGTCATCTTCACCGAAGCTCATCGTTTTTGACCTGGGAAGCGCAGCCGGTTTTCTTTGTTGTAGTCTCAAATAATTGCAGCAACTGGAATTCGATGACGTCCGTTGAGCCTCAGGACCCATGGCTTTCTTCCAGCCCAACTAAGTAACGAGTGAGCACTTGGATGGGGTCGAGGCCCAACCTCTACTAAGAGTGGGCTTTCCATGACCATTATATCGCATTGTAGGAACAGCCCATTCCTTTAATCCCGATATTGGGGGGGTTGCTCAGGGCAGTCACCCTTAGCTATGCCATGATTCCCTGCGCCTCCAAGGTCTCAGCCTCCTACCTCCATCGGCGATCCCGCGGTTTCCAGCCCGACGCATTTCTGGACCATTAAAGTCCCAGGTAGCTTTATTCTGTTCAAGAGCCTGTAATGAAAGAAGGCGTATCAAATATCAAACAATATTAGACAACAAAGAGGTCTCGCAACAATGCTTATACACAAAGAAATTCGATAAAGGAAGACTTGGGTGCAAACCTCGATTGTCAATATATTCATGTTTGCCTTTGTCGGAATTCATTATTCAGAAAATTACTAAGCCCCTGGTACGAAAAGAAATAATCAAGCCAAGTTCAATTTGGTTCTTTACTCCTAACAAGATGATCTCCTAGCCATCTAGATAGAGATCATCGCCACTTCTCAGGCTGATCTTGATCCCTATAACCAGGTCCGAGGGGAGCAGATCACCGTTTGATTTTCATTTCGACCTGGTTTCTAAATCAACTTCATACCTAGAGAAGATTTATTGTCATGTTGGAGATATTTCCATCCCCCACAAGCAACTAACACTTTGTTGAAGAAGTGAGGAGTTGTTGAACCTCATATGACGCAGGCAGTGAATCGGCATGTACAAGACGACAGAACAGTATACGGTATGTTCGGAATGTGACCTATTCAAACCCGCTCAAAAAGAAGCCCTGCCCACATCTCTACGTCTCTGCCCTGCCAGTGCCGTGCTCGTCATCATATCATACAACATCAACGTAGGCATTCATCTCGAAGCATTGTCAATTTTGAAAATCTGGGATCTGCAGAGCCGCAATGCCGCGTCACAGTCACCTTACCCAAATCAAACACACATAGACGGAAAGTTTCTTGGCTGACGAAACGCCCAAGTACCGGAAAATATCTCCGGCTTGTGGCATTGGCTGGCAAGCATCCTCACAGTGGCTTGGCTGGTGGCTGTCTTGGCAATCCTCAAGCTCTCTGGCATGGGAAACTGGACATGTCGGTGCTATGACCCCGTTCCTTGGATGGTAAAAGTCTATCTTGCATGAAGATATTTCCCCGAGTCTGGTAGCTGGGTCCAATCGGTCGCTACTGTTGACATATATCCTCTTAGCATCACATTCCTCAGATCCCGGATACCAGCATCTTCCGTCCTGGCGCTTGGTTGGACAGATGTTACATCATAGCTACTTAATTGGGTTTATAGATGGGGATTACGCTATTTTGGCGTTGAGGAGCGTTGCCGCTGGATATGGAATAGCTACGCTCCAACGGCTCAACCGGATTTCGGCAACTAACAATCCGAGGATTATCTGCGTCTGTAGGTCAACACTTGATACCCATTACATTCTCCAATCATCTCCGAATCTCGATAGGGAATAACCACCTTGATGGTCCCAAAGGAATCGAGAATATCGAGCTGCAAAGATATTTAGTATTTTTAAATTCAATTCAGCTGTGACCACGCTGCTTTAGTCAAGTTTAATGACGTATAATAGTAGTTGATCGAATCGCTACACCTCACCACACAAGGTCTACAAAGCTAGAGTCAGCGAAAATTGCCCAGAGTGACTAGCTCTACACGTATACATATATCCTCATCTCTTATAGAGGTAAAATCATGTTAGTCGCCATCTCCGAGTCACCACTCCACGGTACCAGGAACGGAAAAGACGAACCCCATTGAGATTTCAAGATAACCTTGACGCACATTTCGAGATGAGGTATGCTCAGCTGTGCATAAAAAAAGCCTGGATCGCTCCCTTAGGAGGAAAGGGCGGAATTCCAAAGGTCCAAGTTTGTGGGCGTCACGCAAGAGGAACTTGAATTGCCAAGTGCCACTCCGCGACGTAGGTCTCGTAAGCCGCACGCTTTCGCGATCCATACATCCAGAGAGGTATGAATAGAGCTTACAGAGATCTTATCGCATTTAAGTCTCAGGATTCCATCAAGTTCCAATGTAGAAGCAACCTTCTGCAAGCAAAAGCTCAGGAACGCGGATGAGCTGCTACGAAGGGCGTTACCTACCTCCCTGGGTAGTACTCTGATAGGAGTGGACGTCTATATAATTCCTTAGCATACACGATCATGCCCAGCAGCATATCATTTCTAACTACCAAGGACCACTCTAATTCTATCCTTTAAACTTCTGAAGGAACGGCTGCGCCCTCTGTTGGATGGGTGGCCGTATCCTATTCAGCCCAGTCCGCTTCGGCGACTTGCCGCTTACCAAAGTCCATTACCTAAACTTAAGGTTGGTTTAGAAGTTTCTGGTAGTTTAGTTCAATCCAACTATCTCCTACAGAGTGTGATGAAACGCGAGTGGCCGAGATCTCAGCACTAACGAGTTGGCCGTCTCATCTCCCAAGCCTCATTACCACTCCAAGCCATCAATCTCCCATGCTAACTAACCAACGCCTAGACACTCCCAAGGCCCGTGCAATGTCTGCCCAAAACAAAACCAAAGCCTCGCCATCTACAGAGTAATTCCCTGCACCTCCCCCCTCGTGATGCATCTCGTGAGCCATGCTCTCTCGAGGTCGCGGTGCCAAACACCAACCACCAACCAAACAATGCTGATTACCCCACAGAAACCTTCAAATCACAATCTAGACAAAACCTCAAGTTCGAATACGAAAATGTCGGAGCCGGACTACAACTCTAGCCCGTCATGAGCACGTGTGCCTTCCCCGCATCAGATCACCGCCTCTCCTCCGGGTCATCCGTCACTTGGACGTCAACAAACCGCAAGAATCAGGCAAGACAAACACTTGGCAACAGTCCTTGATCCAAGAAATCCAGTAAGTTCTTTTTGTTTCATCAGGTCGCATCTATCTTAGCTCTCTATCGTCTAGTTCATCACTCTTCAATCTTTTTTACGTTGCCATTATTTGAACCACCTTCCTCTCTACACCATGTCCATGAGCCATATCAACGTGAGCAATGGCAACCCCCAAATAGCGAGACCTGCGTGCGTGTACCAATTTGCTTTGAACCGAAAACGACCAGAAATACGACTCCCGTGACCAAGCAATCAACGCTGACAAGAAAACTTCGTGGACAAACAGACGCTTCGTAAACGAGCCGACACGATCCTTTACGCGACGGGCTTGAGGACGGCGGGCTTGGTGCCCAGACCGTTGCGGTTGCGGAAGAAGAGAATGCCCTTGCCGGCACCCTCAGCCTCGGCGCTGGGCTCGACCCACTGGCACATACGAGCACTGGTCCAGAGAGCACGGATGAAGCCTCGGGGGCCATCCTTGACGTCGGCGCGGTAGTGCTTGCCCATGACAGGCTTGATGGCCTCGGTAGCCTCATCGGCGTTGTAGAAAGGGATGTTGCTGACATAGTGGTGGAGGACGTGGGTCTCGATGATGCCGTGGAGAAGGTGTCGGCCGATGAAGCCCATCTCACGATCGATGGTGGCAGCGGCGCCACGGACAAAGTTCCACTCGTCGTTGGTGTAGTGGGGGAGGGTAGGGTCGGTGTGCTGGAGGAAAGTGATGGCAACTAAGCAGGTCAGTATTCATTCCTACGATGGAGTGGACGGAGAATTTACCCAGCCAGTGGTTGACCCAGAGGTAGGGGATAAAGTACCAGATGGCCATGTTGTAGAAGCCAAACTTCTGGACGAGGAAGTACAGAGCAGTCGCGGCAAGACCGATACCGATATCGCTCAGAACGATGAGCTTGGCATCACGGTTCTCGTACAGAGGGCTACGAGGGTCAAAGTGGTTCACACCACCACCGAAGCCGTTCTTCTTGCCCTTGCCACGGCCCTCACGCTGGCGCTCGTGGTAGTTGTGGCCGGTGACGTTGGTGATGAGGTAGTTGGGCCAGCCAACGAGCTGCTGCATAACCAGCATCAACAGGGTGAAGGCAGGGGTCTCCTCAGTGAGCTCAGCAAGCTCGTGGGTCATCTTGCCAAGGCGGGTGGCATGGGCCTCACGGGTTCGGGGGACAAAGACCATGTCACGCTCCATGTTGCCGGTGGCCTTGTGGTGCTTTCGGTGCGAGATCTGCCAGCTGAAGTAGGGGACGAGAAGGGCCGAGTGCAGGACCCAGCCGGTGATGTCGTTGACGAGACGAGAGTCGGAGAAAGCGCCGTGGCCGCACTCGTGGGCAAGAACCCAGATACCGGTAGCGAAGAGGCCCTGGAGGACGGTGTAGAGGGCCCACAGCCCAGCGCGGGCGGGAGTGGAAGGGATATACTCGGGGGTCACGAAGTTGTACCAGATGGCGAAGGTGGTTGCGAGCAGGACCAAGTCGCGGAGGACGTAGCCGTATCCCCTGAGGGCGGAGCGCTTGAAGCAGTGCTTGGGGATGGCATTGTGGATGTCCTTGATGGTGAAGTCGGGCACCTCGAACTCGTTGCCGTACGTGTCGATCAGACGGCCATAGTTGGACTTGGGCTTCTCGATGTCGACCTCGGACAGGGAGGAGAGGGAGGTGGAGGAAGCCGACGGCCGGGGAGAGTCTGAAGGAGAGACGGCGGCCGAGGACTCGGAGTCGGTGACGGTGGTCGACGTGACAGTGCGTCGAAGGGCAGGGTTCTGCCGGGGCACAGCTGAAGTCGAGGCAGAAGCCATTGTGCAAGGGAAGAGGACGGCCGACAAAGACAAAAGAGTCAATTGGTCGAGAGGCCGATAGACGAGGTCGGAAGAGAAGGGGGGGGGAGGAGATAGAGGTGAAGGGGAGGATGGGAGGCTGTGGAAGGTTATAGGGGGTTTGAAGTTTTAAAGTGCTATGCGATTCCCGGTCGGCAAGCGTTTTGTTGGGGGTGCCGTGGATCCCACTGAAAGTGCCACGGGAGAGCGGACGACGCAGCTGAGGTGCACACACAACGGCAGCGCAGCGCAAGCAGAAACAGCAACAAGTGGGACGATAAATTACTGGATCCCGCCTCTTTGATGTCTCTGGCAAAAAAAGGATCGCCAACAAGAATCAGACAGGGAGGAAGAGAAATCGCCGGTTTGCAGATTCCCTGGCAGAAAGCGAGAGCGAGCGAGTGGGGAGCGGGAGGTAAGAAGAGCCCGAAGCTGGCAAAGATTCCAAGCTCCCTTTTTATTCTTGTACAACCCAAGACTTTTTTGCCTCGACTACAAAGTTGCCTACTGATCGGTTTAGCAATGTGCAAGCCCACGGATGATCAAAAAAGAGGCGGCCGCTTCAAGGGAAAAGATACAGTACACACGCCCATCCCCGACTCAAGTCACGACCAAAAGGCAACCCAGGAAAAAAAATTATACCCCAGGAAAAGGCGCTAGAAAACGGGTCGTGCTTCTAACCCCCCTGGCGGTGGCAAGGGCTCTACCGGTAACAAGTTCCCGACCAGCACCAACGAGCGAGTGATGGGAACGAGGACGGGGCGGCCGGGGTGCGGGCGCGTCAATGTCTTACAGGGGGAGCTTTCACAAGCTTACAGGACCCCGTAGGTGTTATCGGCTGGCCTCTCTGTCCTGTGAGGGGCTGGCTGAAACTATCACCAAGCTTGCACTTGTACAGTGACACTGCACTACATACCCAAGTAAGCTCGTTGGTATCTCGGTTTGACCAGGTCATCAGATAAGATTGCTTCTCAATTGGCATTTCCCCCTACCCTTTCCTCCAACAAACCCACTGCCGTGTCAAAACCGGCCGACGTCGTATCGCAACAGCCGACGCCCGGCCCCGGTCTGTCCCCAACTTCAACGGCCGGCGGGACTTGGACATCCGCAGTGGCACGATACTCAGAGACAACTTCGACAGCAGCCGCTCACGCGCGCTGACTTTTTGCCTGCAACATACATGCACGCTTCACATCAACAAATGCGGTCTCTGCTCAGCCAGCCTGGTCAGATCCTTTCACCGCCTGGTGGAGCTGTCTTTGCCCGCGGTACAAGGCGACAGGGCAGCGGAAGGGATGGCGACGGCGTATCAGATTGGCTCCCTCCGAGACAGAGGGGTGAGGGTTGCAGAAAACATTGCACATTGGGCAACTATAACGTGCCTCCTAGAACAAAGTAGGTATCTCCTGGTAAGTCCAGGTGCATCAATCTTTATGTCAGCTCTCCTTGATGCGTCCTTCTTTCTTGCACACGCCTTGCCAGCCCTTTTGAGCATTTTGCCCCCATGCCTCTACAGACCAACCCCCGGCGCGTGTCTTGGATCGGGGGTTCCAGTTGGAAGCCTGGGTGCTGCGGGCCAAGTGGCTCCAGGCCGGCTTAGGGCTGGAGATCATCGACATGTGAATCAACTTGTCAACCGACGACGACGGGGGGAACCGGGAGACGTCGACCACGATGAGGGGGGCAAAGGGGGGCGTGCTTGGCAGCCAAGCCAGCCCCCGATGCCATCGTGTCTCTCATTTTGTTGACGATGTGAATTGGGCTCGAGTGGATTGGTTCGAGGGGCGATGATTGATACGGGAGGAGCTCAGACGACAGACAAGGGACGGACCTCTTGATGAATCTGGTGAAGGCCAAAGCTAATCAACCCCCAGCTCCGTGTGGAGCATCATGATAGTCGTTGATAGCCGTGGAGATGTTCGTCTCTGGCACTCGTTCTCAAGATCACTCGAATCACGTCTGATGACCATCTGACTTTGACAACAAAGCTGGCTGAGCGGATTGGCGTCCGTCCACATGTAAATGGGTGTTGATCAGCGGAGGACGAACCGAGGTGAAAATGCCGCCGCATGCTAAGATAACCTTAGTTGGACTGGGTGGTCAACTCTGATGTACATGTACATCAAGCCCTTGACCGGTTCTGCCAACGGTGTGGTACAGCTTCGTCGCACATGCCGTAGGCCAAGACTATTTCTGTCTCTGGCAAAAGCTGGGGAATGAATGATGAAATGGAGGCCCAATGTTGAGCCAAGAAGGGAATACATTGATATGTAATGGAGGAGGGGAAATGCAAAGCCACCATTGGGAGGCCAAGGATGCATTTCCCTTCTCGTTATGGTCACAGGTGATCCCTTCAGTTGCTCTTCACCTCGACCCTGATTGCCATTCAGGGGTTTCTCACATCAAGCAAGCTTCACGGCACTGCAATGCACTCTCCTACAAAGCTTACCGCAGATGATTCCCTAGCACTTGTGGAGAAACGGCCAAGCCGAATACGTACGCATGTCAGATCGGCGACCTCCCGGAGCTCTCGAACAACTGAATGGAAATTGCATGGCAAGAGATGAGCTTTCAATCGACAACTTTTTTTTTTTTTCTGTTGGGAATTTTGTTGAGATGAGCGGGACCCTTGGTCTTGGCTTCAGGGCTCGATGGAGCTGGTGGGGAAGGGGCGGCGCGATACGACTCGCCCACCTTGTGGCGCAAACAAGGGGCAGCGAATGGACGCCGTCACACTGTGAGGCGTCTGTTTTGACGTGCTTGACATTTGCGGGATGGACAGGTCGAGCCGCGGGCGGTTTAAGTTTATACTGAGATCACGGGAGAATTCCTCCCAAAAGCTTCATTCACGAGGCCAGCCATTGGCTGTTTCCCTTTTCTTTCAGGGTCGATAGCCCGCCGCAAACGCTGGTTCTGCACAGTGCAAACACAATCCAAGCGTCGTCTTTGACGATTTTTCCCCCTTGCTCTAGGGTCCAAGCGCCCCACGTGTCTGCCCGCCTGGCGGCTCCTTCTTTTGCCAGATCCCAACCCCGCCATCTGTTGCTTGCCCTGGCGGTTGACCCCTCCTTCCTTCCAGTGCCTGTGCCTGGTGTATTATGTGTTGTCGTCTTGTTGGAGTCGACTCCTTGCAGTTGCGAGCAGAGCCGCTCTCCGAGTCAGGTCATGGTGGTTCGATATCAAGGGAATTCTTTTCCTACTTTCGCCTCAATGCTTGCCAGAGAACTCTTTTCTTTTCTTTGTCGCAATTGTTGGGCCTTTTCTCTCTGCGACCGAGTGATGTACATACATGGGTTCCAAATTCCGAAAAGCTCTCACAAGACCAGGGCCATCATCCAGTTCCATTATTCCCAACCCCATTGTTCCCCTTTCACGGGAGTAATCATCCAGGTCACTTGACGGCCAATCCGTAACAATCGTCTTGAAAGGCAAGAAGCAAACAGTGTCTTCTGCGTGGACCAAGCAAGGCATTACTCCCGGGTGACCGAGCTGTCAACAACATCGCAATTCTCTCCATTCCCAAAGGTATTCAATCAATGGGTTCAGCATCATTCATCATCTCCGTCCATTCTTCTCATACTTCTCCTCAAGCAACTGCATTCTCTCCTCCAAACTTCTGATGCCCTGCGATCTCGGCGTCAGCTCAACCCCCGCGGCAGTCTCTTGAAGACGAGGCAGCGATCTTTGTCCATCAGGGCGTCGAGCATTCCGGCGATCATAGTAACCGCCGCGATCTCCTCGTAATCCATAGCCACCTCGCCCCCCGTAGCCCGAGTTCGTTCCCGTCCGTCCGTTAGGCTGTCGGCGACTTGGAGACCAGCGGTCAGTACGGCCCTGTCTGGGCGGTGAATATCGTGGCCAACTTGGCGATGTAGTGGTTTCCGAGGGTCGTGATTCAGTCCTCCCCCAGCGAGAATCACTCTGTTGCGACTCATTCTCGCTTCGTGAAGGGTGGTCTCCTGTCGAAGCAGGTCGTTCGACTGGCCTAGAAGGGCACGGTGTAGTAAATGCTTCACCCCTTCTGCTGGGGTTGAACAGCTCGTCTGCTGACCGGAGTTTTGACAAGCTCGCGTTTAGGGATGCGCTTTCCATAGACTGATACTCATCCATGCGCTGTCGCTTTAAGTGACCCCGGGTCGGGGTACTCATAGTAGTAGGACTATACTCATGGACGGCACCCTTGCTTCTGATAGCCATGCGACTCGCATTGACTGGACTGCTGTTGGTCTGTTGGTAATTCCTCTTTCTTGCCAAGTCGGCATGCCCGCGAGCTGGAGATGAAACAACGCGTCGGCTATCAGTTGCCTCCCGTTGGGGCCGTCGAATGTTGTTATCCTCGGTGTGTGGCTGAGCCATGATTCCAGGCGTCTGGGCTGATGTTTGTGTCTCGATAGATGGCAACACAAACTCATCTCCATAATGGCGAAGGTGTCCTTGAGACTCTCCGGGAAATCTTCTCTCAGTGTCCGGTACGCCATCGCGATGAGGTGGAGATGAACTCTGTCTGCCACTCCCCTCAGGCCTGTTGTTGTTTCCATCATTGCGGATCAGGTCGAGCACCAGTCTCTTCAAGCCTGGTTGGAGATCCATCAGCAGCGACAACACGGCTTCAGTCTCAAGGACCTCCGCTGAGTTCCAGTTTCCATCTTGGAGCTTGTCCTGCCATTGCCTGACAGTATTCTCGTAATCCTGAAAAGAACTGCCTGGATCGAGCAGGCTTGGCCGTGTCAGTCTTTGGAGCTCCTGTCGGCGTTCCTGCAAGGCGTCGTGGATCCAGGTATCAAGTTTTGTTTGCACAAACGACAGGACTGTCTTCTCTCCCAGACGCCAGAACCCGTTCTCAAAGTATCCGCGATGGATGGCGCAGAATCTTTGGACAAACACTTCATTCCATCTGTCAATGAGGATGTCAAGATCCGGCTGCCCCTGGGATGGAGGCAGCAGGTTGCCTTCTCTCAAACTCGTTCGGCGCGGCTGGCACCAGTCATGAACGTGGTCCTTGACATCTTTCCAGCTATGGAACTTGCCCTGTGTGAGCAGATTGGTCTCGAGCTGACCGAACACATCGGTCCAAAACTGCGCATGGTCCTGACCTGGAGCAGGGGGTATGTTCAGATAGTGACTCTTGGAGGCCAGGCACACCTCAAAAACCTTCTTTTTGCAAGAGACGTCGTAGATCCGTCTCTGAGTCGGCTGGTTCCCTACAGAAGAGGTCTCAACCGCAGAGCGCTGAACCGCAGGACGTTGCATGGACTCAGAACTCGCACCGTGGGGCGGGTTCTGGGTATCAGCCGGCCGCTGCGCGGACGCAGAACTGGTACCATTCTCGGGTTTCTGAGTACGAGCAAGGGGCTGCTTTGGCTCGGAGCCGGTTGCTTTCTGGGACCTTTTGACGAGAGCAGGAGGTTGCATAGACTTAAAACCTGAGGCATTAGACGAGTTTTGTGCCAAAGCTGGACGCTGTATAGTCTCGGAACTCGTGGGGTTTTGCTGGTTTTGAATACGAGCAGGTCGCCGGATTGGTTCAGCATTCTGGCCCGTAGCGGGATTCTTTACAGGAGCAGATTCTGCAGAAGCGAGAGCAGGTCTCTGAAGGTTAGCCAGAGGCCAGTAGGTCAAAGGTTGTATGTCACCCCGTGGTCCTTGACGTTGCTGGTAGTCATACTAGAATCAAGTCAGCAACCACATCATTCAAGCCCGACGCGCGAGGAACTAGCCTGGTTGTAATAGGTGTGAGGGGCTCTGGGGGGGTCCCTCCCAGTGCCAGACAGGTTGGGCCCTGAAGCAGGTTGAGATGTTGAAGCCGGCTGATCTGGATCATACCAACGTCCTTCCTCGATTCTCCTTGCGATTTCTTTGCGCACAAGCGCAGGCGTTTCGACGACGAATCCACTGGCAGTTCTGAGGGACGGGTGACGGTAGTTCCCCCGGGCACGGGTGAGATAATCGTCGTGAGGACCTGTGCCGATACGGTTTCGGTCCTCGGCCAGGTGTCGTGTCGGCTGGGTCTGGGGGACCGGGGGTGGCTGTGAAGCGTGAGTCGTCGGGGGCGTATTGGGAGGAGGGTCACCAGGCTCGAAAAACCTAGTCAGTGTTCCCCCAGTATTGCTGGGAGGCGACTCGGCTAGGATGGACAAGCTACTTACGGCTTGCTGAGTGCGACGGTTCTTTGGAGTGCGCTTGGGGGTGTTCCCGGCAGGTTTCTTGAACGGAGACGGAAGAGAAGCGTCGTCGTCGCTCGAGGACCAAAACACGGATGATGAGGCAGACGATGATATATCAGGGCCTCGCAAGTCGATGACATCAGGCTGCTTCTTCTTTTTCTTAGAATGCTTCTTGGGTGATCTCATGGTCGGCGAGCAGGAGTTGGTAGGTCCTGCCACCAAAAAGCAGAATCAAGTGGCACGCGGACGAAGCCAAAGAAACCGATTCCAAGCAAAGTTGGCGGAATGGGGGAAGCTTTCTCGGGGTTTTTGGGAGGTGGAAGAAATTTCTGGAGCTCTAGGATTTGTGAAAGGGTGAGTTTGCCCTTCAGTGCGAGGCAGCTGGCAAACATGCAGGCTTGATTCTCCGGGAGGAGTATAGCCAAGGAGCTGCAGGTGAGGCACTGCAACAAAGCATCGGAATTGGGCAGTTCTCTAATAATTTCCTCCGGGGAGGAAAATCGGCTGCTCGATTAGTTTTATACTGAGGATTCGCTGCCATGTTGGATGCTCTAGCCTAAATTTGCGCACAGCTTGAAGTGCTGGCGGGAGCATGCGACTTTTTTCTCTTTCATAGTCAATGAGAGAAGAACAAAGAAACATACCTCATACGGCACTTGATCGTTTCTGTTTGCCTTGACCATCTTCAAAGCCCGGTTGGTGATGATGGATTGACCGACCCAGGCATTTCCACTAACGTCCCACTAAGAGATGCCAGGTGAGATGCTCTTTATTAGCAATAGTCTCCGTTACGACATCTCAAATACATTCAGCAGCTTGAAATTTCCTTGCCATGCTTATGTTATATCTACCAATATGGTTGTTGAGCTGCAACATTTTGTCTCCTCACTCCCCTCCTCAGTCAGTAACTAGGTATTCATCCAAGTCGAGAAGTATCAACACCACTGGAAAACACATCAACCATTTCCTTTTTTTGGAATGGAGAAAAAATACATCATTACTCCCTCAGTATGTCGAATCACTACCATATTCTTTTTAAAACAAGTCGTCCCATCGTCCCATCATAACCACCATACAAGCATCACAACGCCAAGCCTCCGACCATCGAAACGACTCCCAAACACCCACCGAGTTACCCTCTCATCACCACGGACACAATACGCCATCGCTATCAATCACCTGCCTCAGCCGCTGCGGCATAAAATCCACCCATATGTTGAGCCTCTCCACGTCGGCAAACATCATGGCCCACGCGTCCCGCACCATCTTCTGCAACGTCTCGTCCTCCCAGTCCTTGGGTGCCTCCATGGTCCACTGCTTGCGCCCTGGCCACAGCGAGTCGAGCGGGCTCAAGTCTGGACTGTCGCCGCAGTTAAAGTAGTACCGCAACCCATGCTCCTCCTTCCACTGCTGCACCAGGTTGACCTTGCTCGCCGCCCCGTGCGCGAACGCTTCGCAGTCCTCCTCGAGGATGAAGCTCTGCGGGCCCGTCGAAGTGAGCCACGGCTTAATTGTCTTTTCGAGGATGTGGTCTTTGTATTCTGTCATGGTCATGACGCCGGTGCAGTTGGGGCTAGTCGACTCGTCATAAAAGACGGGCTCGCTTTTGAAACCGTATCCCACAGCGACCCAAGCATGAGCCTTTCTCAGATCGCGTGGCCAGTTGGCGTCGGAAGTATCTGAGCAGGCAGCGCAGAATCTTTCTCCTGGTCGAGGGATCAGTCGCATCTTTCCGTCAAGACCAAACCCAAAGTGCAATTCAAGGCTGAACCGAACGGCTCTCCAATCCTGTGGCTGGGGATATGCCTCGAGCATCCGTCTAGCATATTCAACCCTCTTCTCCCTAGCCTTCTTGTGCACCCAGATCCTCGGGCATCCCAGGCACCTCCGATACCCTAACGTGCCCATGGTCCTGTGCAGCGTCCTCGGATTGACATCAACCTCGACACCTGCCTCCTTGGCCAAGCCATGCCAGTTCAGGTTGACGTTGACATAGCGTTCATCCCACAGAATCCTCTCCATCTTCTGCTGATCTTCCTCTGAGATCTTCAGCGGCCTCCCACGCGTCTCCTCCCACTCCGGGTCATTGCGCTTAGACGCGGGGATGTTAAGCGCGGCGTAGCCCTGGGAGCGCGACAGGTCAAAGTGCCGAAAGATGGCCGACTTGTTGACGGGAAGGCCCTGCGACTCGAGGTATGAGATGGTGCCCCTGACCATGGCCTTTTTGGGCGTGTCGCCATGTTTATATCCGGACGGCATTTTGGCGCCGTTTTATATGCCTCCGGCGAGGGTTGGAGGGGGCCCGTGTTGTGTAAGTGGGTGGAGAGAATGATTAAGACGGTGGTGTTTGGATGTTTTTGTCTGCTTTCCTGAAATGCGCGTGAAATGGTGAGGGGTCAGAAGTGTGTGTTGATCACGTGACACAATCCCGCCTTCACACCTGCAGATTTCGCTGTGTAGCATCGCAGGCGCCACGTTCAGATGGTGTAACAAAGATCAGGCTGGCTTGGCTTGTTTTACCAGGTGTGTGTCTTGCTTGCTTTTACACCATAGGTCAATGTGCTCAGGTTGGTGCGAATTGGCATGATACACAAGGCTGAAACAGTCCATCCATCTCAGCCCTACCCTGCACTTTGGATGGATGTCATCCAAACTTCTACTACTACCTGACTGTATCGTCTCAGATCGCAGACCTGAGGGTACCGTGTTCTTTGTTTGTTGTTGTGAAGGTAAGCTGCCCTTGCCGGAGCAGTTGTGCAATTCAGATAGCAGGCCTGAGAGCTAAAAGGTGGCTACCTAGTCCAATACTCAGACGCTAGAGAGTCCCATCCTGGTATGTGATTGCTATTGTGGGAACCACCAATCATCTCCATCATCAAGCTTCAAACATAGAGTCGATCATTAGAATCCGTTGATTCAAAACCTCGTCTATCCAGTCCGTGGATGACGGCAATTACGAAGATAAACACCGCTCTATAGGCCTCCCCAAGGCTATTGGCATCTCCAGACATCATAAACATGTCCTCCACAATATTCGCTCCTCCCATCAAATGTCCAGATGTCCCATGTAATAAACGCCGTGATATGGAGCCGCATATGTCCCCATCTATACCAAATATACATGTCGAGACGTGAGTCTCAGGCACTTCTTGATTGCCCCTATGCTTTTCCTGCCTCGCGGACCGACATCATAAACTTGTCCTCAGCGCCAACTTCACCAGCAACCCTTGCTGATGATACCTTGGCGTTTCTCTCGGACAGAATCGTTTTCACTTCATCCGCTGTCTTTGCACCCAGAAGAGTCATCTCTCTGCTGAGCAAGAAAGCCACAGCGGCGCGGATCAGGAGTGCATCTCCTTCAAAGACATATACATCCCATAATCGTGCTGCCTCATCAACGGCCAGATGTCCCGTAAATATGGCAGTCAAGATTTCAGACAGAGATTCCTCCAGTTTGACGCTCTCAACCTTCTTGGTGAGGTGCTCGTGCAGGGGCGCTGATTTCAGAGACAGCGTCTGGAGTATAAGATTGAATGCCGAAGCTTGGGCGCCAGGATCAGATGCGTAGAACGAAAGAGGTAATGGGCGGTTGAGAACATTAGCGAGGGCGACGAATGCAGACCCAGCGTCGGGCAAATTCAGGAGGAGCAAGGCGGCGATTGTCTTACGGACTTGGTTAGCATCTGAGGTGGCACACGGTGGCTTGCGATACTCACATTACAACCCGAGATGTAGCCAATGTCGCTCCTGTACATGGCATACGCACTCAATACGTCAACCAGACTCTGGTGCAGTGGTCCGTCAACCTCGAAAATGCGGAGGTCCTCCCATGTCTTGGACGCGGCGTCCTTTCGAATCTCTTGGAACCACTTTGCTTTTCTGACATCGTCGGCATCGCCCTTGTCTTCTTTGACTCTGGCTTCCACCTCTTGAGCCCTTTCGAGCGCTGCTTGGAATGACGCTTCTGACAGACCCAACTCGTTACCGATCGCTCGCGTCCAGACGATTCCTCGACTGCGGGGTGCAACACCCTTCCACCAGAGTTCTCTCGTCCTGCGTTCCCGAATGGCATCTTTCCATCGCGGTATGACGTCCTTTTCCCATATGTGCATCAAGTTGTCAGCTGCGCTATCCCGTCCCTCGATCTTGGCCTTGCGAGCGGCTTCTCGTCGTTCCTCGGCCTTGGCGCTGGCGGCCATCATTTTCTGATACTCTTTGAGGTGTCGCTTCTCCTCGGCCGGATCCTTGGGTGGTAGCCATGAGGGGCGTGTTCGGCTCAGAACAGCCTCTTTCTCCTTTGAAATGGGAAGCGGGTCAATCATGATGTTGGTCTTGCGAAGAGGCGGGAGCTCAGGTGTCGACTTGACACGTTCCTTCCTGTCATATGAGGTATCGACAGATCTTCGCCGAGACGAGTTCCAAGTATTGGGACGCTGGCCAACAGGGCGCTTGGCTTGCTGTTCCTCCATTTCTCCAGCATGTTCCTCTAGCTTCTCCGTCAGAGTCTTGGCTTCAGCACTCAGGTCTGCAAGCGCGGCATTCCAACTGTTCGCTCGGACTTTGGCAGGGCTGCGAGGGTTGCCATCCGTCTTCCAGGTCGGCGATCGAAGAGACCCCTGTGCCTGAGCAACAGCAGGTGTTCCATTACCAACACTTCGAACACGTTCCTTGGGGGCTCGGTCGGGAGAGGGTGATACCGAAGAGGGTCGACTGGGCGTGCGCTCCTGTGGCGGCCGGGGAGAAAGAGGCACGTTGTCTAGGACTAAACCGTCGGGGATATCATCGCCATCGTCTTCGTCGCATTCTTGCTCGAGATCGGTAAAGGACTTGCGCTCGCGACCCGTCTGCCAGCTGCTTCGACGGGGTCTGACAGGGAGACTCGGGTCTCTCGGATTGAGCGAATACCCAGGGCTAGGACTTCGGTGTCGCCGAGAGAAAGGGAGAGACGCAGAGGATGGGCTTGTCAACTGCTTGGTGCGTGTGGCCGAGGGAGGCTCCGTCAATGCGCTCAAATTGGTGCTTCGCGGGTTGGAGGTGTATACGTTGGTCTGGAGGCTGGGAAATGGCGGTCGAGCTTTGGAAGCGGTCCTTCCGGCTGCAAGAGTTCGGCTTGAAGGAGCTTTGGAAAGACTGGGACGAACATCGACTTGAGAGGGGCTCTTGAGAGTTACGGTATCGTCATCGAGCCCAATCTCCTCGAAGTGGCCGACGTCGGCCATGACACTGCCATCGTCGCTGCTGAAGGACTGGAACGAGGATGATTTGGAGCTCTTGGAGGCTGTCATCCCGGGAGGAGAGTCGGGGCTGGGAAGAACTGTGCCGATGTCGAGGGTGCGGATCATTGTCGCATCGCAGGGGAACAAGGAGAAGTTGAGTGGACGAGAGGATTCTGCCGACTCGCCCAGGGACGTTGAGACAATCGGACCTCCTCAGAAGCTCTGTATCCGGGTCTCTTGTCTATTACGCTCGTGGATGTCTCGACTCGTGTCTCGTGATGCCCTCGCCGTCGTTGTCGTTGAGCTTACTCGCCCGGGCGGCCTCGCCTCTGTTTTTGTTTGGCTGACCGCTGGGCTGTGCTTGGGTGTGCTTGGTTCAAGCTGCTATGCTGGATATTGGGGCTGGAGGAGTCGTTTCAAGATTGCCGGGGTTCGAGTCGGTACCCAAACAACCGGGCCAGGAAGAGCCTGTACTAGACAGGTCTCGAGCGAAAGTGGGAGATGAAAAAGCGAGGGTACGAAGCGAAAGGGGCGGGTCCCGAGATTGAAGGTTGTTATGCCGGGAGTAGCGGTATAATCAAATCGATCAACGATAGACTGGGGCCTGAGAGTTTAAAGAGGAACTGCTACAACGGCCGAGGGGGAGGCACGGGACGGGGGAGATGAGTTTTCGCAACCCCCCGACGGCGGGTATTGCGGTCGCGTCCGGGATAAGGAGATATTAATTAGGCGCTGAGGGAGGTAAGTGTCCGAAATAAATAAAGGGGACAAAAGATTGAAGAACAAAAAAAAAGCGAGCTTGGATATGGAGGAAGAAAGAAGCGAGAGTCGAGGTTGACAACCAAGGAAAATAGCCCAGATGACAAGGAAACAAGGAGTGAGATCAAGGAAATCGCGAACGAGCAACAAGCACGAGGCAGATCATGGCAAGTCAAACCGGGAAGTGGATGACGATCGTAAAGCAGAGGAGAGACGGAGACGACGCCAACGCAACGCAGCGCAGCCAAGGAGGGAGATGATCCAACGCCCACCCACACTTTGGAGCGCAGCAAGATGCGAGGCTTGTAGCTCTGCACACAAAAACACATGTCGAGTGACTTTGTCTTGGATGCTCTCGCTGGGGGCGGAAGGCGGTATGGGTGTGGACATGGCCTTATCGGGTCAAGCCACGCCAGGGGAAATAGAGGGGCTTCCACAGTTTGAGCCTCGTGTAGACTGTGTAAGCGCGCCGTGCAGCGGCTGTGTCGCACAGTATCAATAACATGCCCTCCCCCCTGTCGCTCGTAATCTCGGCCGCATATGCGCGGCTAATAACCAGCCATGGCCAATCACGTCTCGCGGCACCACATGTCCATGTCGAACAAGTCTCTGATGTTGGGCCTTGGCATTTCAAACAAGCAATTTCGACGTCCCATTTCTCGTGAGCCCTACGAGCCTCTCTGCGGCCTCTGCGCCTATTGACTCGAACTAACAATGGCCCTTGAGCCTCTGTCTCATATTAAAAGGGACCTGATCCAGATCCATAGCAAGGGTCTCCGCCCGTCTGTACATAACACAACACGCATACCTTATCCTCCCTCGTTGTGAATATCACCCCGGTGACTTCATCCATACGTGCTCATTACATGTCCATATTCTCATATCTCCATAACTTTTGTTCACTACTTCCCGCGTCCACAGCTTGTTCCACCCCCGGTACTCTTGCGCTGCTTCTCCATGTCGGTACGCATTTTGGCAACAAGATCCTCGCTGGTACAATCGGAATCATCCGACTGGCTCTCCTCATCCGTATCGCCTGCTCCCCAGAGTAGCAATGCCTCGAGTCCCTCGGGCTTCTTCTGCTCCTCCTGCTTCTTGTTCTTCTTGTCCTGTGCTTTCTTGTAGCTGTGCCGCCTTCTCTGTTCTTCGTTCTTCAGGGCCTCCTCAACAAAGTCGTCGAGGGCCTTCTTCTTCGCTGTAAAGAGCGGGACGTGCGATCCTGCGAGCTTCGAGTACTTCATGGTGAGGTTGTACCAAAAATTGCCATATTGCCTGTCAGTCTTGATGCCTCGATGCTCCAGCTCTGAGGCCACCGCCTGCGAGGTGCGCTCTGTCTGAGTTGCAGGCAAACTCCAGTCGACGCCCCAGCTGTATTTGCAGTTTGGACTGGCTGACTTGGCGTATCTGAATCCCTTGCCTGCGGCAACCTTCTTCTCGAAGCGTGCGACTGTGGGTTTGATGGCGTACTCTGAAACACCGTCTCGGACAATTGGCGGCTTGATCTCTCGAGGGGGCTTGACCCAGTTGCTGATTGTGACAGGCTCTAGCTGTTGTTCCTCCAATTCTTTCTTCAGCTCATCTTCAGATAGTTCCATATCCGAAGTTTCATCTCGCTCTCGAGTCTCGGTAGACTTATTCTTTGTAGGGGATGGCTTCGTCGGCGACTTCAATGATGCCTTGTTTGGCTTGTTGGTCTTGGTAGGCTCTTGCTTTGCTTGCTTCGCGGGGGACGGCCGTTTGGTTGGTGGCTTCGAGGGTGTCCCTTGAGCCGAGGCTGAATCGTCGCTGTTGTCTGGCAGGGCGTCCTTTGGGATAGGGGTCAGCTTTGTCATCTGCTTCTCTGCAGTCAATGTCAGTGTCTGTAGGTTTACGCGGAGGTGGTAGCACTCACTCTGCTGAGCCCATCTTTGAGATCTCCCCGGAACAGGGGTCGTGAGTCGCTTGAGGGTGCTGTGCCGAGGAGGAAGCCAGCTCCTGGCTCGGAGATCCGCCAATGACTTGGGCTTGTTGGTGATTCCAACTGGAGCTGCAAATTCGGAGGCAGATTGCTTTCGGGATAGACTCGACTCTCCCGCAGGCTCATTCTACGACACCTTGCGTGCAGAGGGCCGGATAGCCTTGGCTTGGTCTTTGCTGTGCTGGATGCGCTCAATAGGAGATGACAGGACATGCTCGTCTCCAGAGAGTGGCGAAATGTCGGGGAAGGGAGAGTATTGGGTCTCGTCATCACTGCCGCGTTCGGACTGTATGTTGGACGCCTTGAGGATACTCTTGAGGCCGAGGAGAGAATCCCGATGATGGGGTCGGAAAGACCCAGGGGTTCCTGGCTCGTTAACTGAATGGAGCTTGTCGCCACTGTACACGGGCTGGAGAATGTATGACGATGACGATGCTGCCAGCCGTTGTTGGAAATTGGAGACTGGGGTGGACGGCTGAGTCTTCATGCTCCCACACGGCAACTTCTCGTTACATTTTTTAAAATCAGATTCGTCGTTAGACTCAGTGTCGGGTTCTCGCTGTGATTTCAGAGTGTCTTGATCGGGTGGCGGGAGTTGATAGGACACAGGTGGCGACGATCTGAACTCGGCAGAGTCATCAGAGTTGGCTTGGTAAGAAACAGGCGACCATGAGGTAGACCTGGCATCGCTTCCCGCCTTGATGAATATGGCGTCCTTGAAGTTATTGTCCACAGGATTGTGATCATTGGCCAGAGGGATGTCATCGTCGCTGAGGCCGGGATCAGACGACAACCCTTCAGACTCATCGTCCTCGTTAACAGAAGATGCAGATTTCTTCACGCCAGCGGGGCTTCTGGGATCAGAGGACATCTCCCGCTTGATGAATGGTAGGTCATCTTGGGACTCGAGCTTCACTCGCCTCCTGTCGCCATCGTCATAGGGGTACTCGGGTGCAGTGGAAAATGGCATTTCGTCACGCTCCTCGTCACTAGAGTCTGGCGAGGATTCCTTTTTCTTGTTCATCTCCCGTAACTGATTATCGAGGAAATTCATCAAAGTTCCTGTCAGGTCATCCGAAGGAGGGTGGGACTGATTCTGAGACCGGGGCCGGTCTTCCGGAGACGGCGCAAATTCTCTGACGGTGCCAGTGGCCTGGTCACTCTGAGTAGAGGCCTCGGGCTGTGCTGCAACAGGTTCGGTTGCCCGGGATGGAGCGACAGCAGTAGCATCATCATCGAATGAATCAGAGTCATCGGTAGTCGAGTCCTGGGTAAAGTCGATAACTGGGCTTAGGTTGGCCTGGCTTGGCGATGGTGCAGCAGATGGTGCAACTGGCCCATGGCGACCGCCAAGAGGGGTCGATGAAGGAGTCTGCTTCTTTCTCGGGGTGGCAATCTTTCTCGAGACTCGAAGCTTAGGCTCGTTAGGGCTCTCATCATCAGCGTCGCTGTCGACAGTAATAGGCACAGTCGATGCTCGTCGCTTGGGAGACGGCGCCACCTTGACAATCTCACATTCGGAGTCCGATGCGTCACCTGCCACACATGTCGTTGCGTCGGCCAAGGTCGGAGTGCCTTTCGCGTCACTAGTTCGCCTTCTCTTGACGTTGGCTTGCTGGTGCTGGGCCTCCTGGCGCTTTTTGGGCGAAGGCTGGACCTTTTCGATGAAGCAGTCATAGTTATCGCCTTGCTGAGGGAGAAACTTTGCTTTGACAGCTGGTCTGGCCTTTGCAGGCGCCGAGTTGGCGCGGCTTGCAGATGAGGAGTTTGATGGGAGTGGGGGAAAAGGGGCACTAAGAGGATCAGAGGCTGCTTGAGAAATAGTCGTCGACTTCTTCTTGGCAACCGCAACAGATGCCTGTCGACTAGGAGGAGCTTGCTCGACCTTTGTCTTCTTGGTAGGTCGACCTCGCCGCTTCGTCGCAGGGACCTTGCGCTTCAGGCTCGGAGAGGGTTGAACTTTCTGGATCTCGCAGTCGGAGCTGGAACTCTCAGAGCTAGATGGAACAGCAAGCGGAGTATCCGGAGTATTGCCTTGGGCAAGCAGCTGCGTCGCTTGGGTCGGGGTGCGCTGGCTGGCATTGCTCAGCGCTGGTCGCTTATGCGCTCGTGGTGGTGTTTCGGGGACCCAATCACCGGTATCACCGGTCTTTCGCTTCTTCTTGGCTTGAGTAGAAGCCGCTTCGGAAACGGGCGTTGAGGGGATGGAGGGGAGAGATGCTGCAGCCCTAAATTGGCTGTCGCTGGGCATCGGGAGATGGGCATCGGGTCGTATGTGTTGGTTATGGGGTGTCGAACCAGCTGGTCGAGATTGCAGGTGAGGTTCTCTGGAATCATTGGGCTGCGATCCAAGTGCGTCGGCGCTAGATGATGCAGCACATTGCGAGTTGTGAGGTGCAGTCGACCGCTGGCTCGAGGGCCGTGAACGCGGCGAGGAAAGCATGTCGGGGATTTTGAGTTGCCCCATCGTCACGATGTCTTCACGTCCGCTAGAAAGCGATGGATGGATGCAACTGAGAGGCCAATGTGAAAGCGCCGCTCGCAACAAGAGGCGAATGCCTTGCGAAACGGCGCGAGATGAATACGGAGGTTTGCTTGATGTGAAGGAAAGGAGTTGAAGGCTCGAGTGAAGTGTAGAAACAAGGCTGCCAAACTCGCAGGATATCTTTGAGAGTCGAAGATAAAGTGTGATGTAAAGAATGACTCAAGAAGCGAGGTGGTTATGCGGATGAAAGAAGAGATGAATGTTCGGGGAGAAGGGTGAATGCATAGAGAAGCGGAGAGAAAATTCTCGGGCTACAAACATGAAGTGAAATGCAAACAAATTTCGTGAGGACAATGGAACATTCACAATTGAATAGCACAAACGGCCATTGAGGTTGCTAGTCAATAGAAGTGGGAAGAAAACGAGATGCTTTCGCAGTGACAATAAGGGGCTGCCAGTTGTTGGCACTGGCACAATACTTCACGTCGAAAAGGGACAAGAACCATCCGTTTCTTCGTCATAAGGCAAGGTGTTCGCTCACGATGGTCCCTTTTTTGCATTTCCATGCCGCCCCATCTATGGTATCATTACAGATCATCATGGTTTATGCACATCCGACCCGTCCTCACCGGCTACCTGAGCCCAGCCTCACATGCGCTCTCGCCGACGAGGAGCTGCGCGGATGATATCGTCAACTCGAAGAAGAAGCTAGTCGGACATATTAGCAAAGCTCAGAGAGTGCCTCGTGTTGTGGATAGCCTTACCTCTGCGGCCTCGCTGGCCGAGGATACCACAGCCTTCTTCAGCTTGTAGCTCTCAATAACACCCAGGTCCCGCATATCCGCAATACCACCGCCAGGAGTCATCAGATCCAAACCGTAGGTAGTGAGGCCATCATAAATAGCCTTTCGCAACCTGGCGACAAGGTCACCAGAGTCCAGACCAGCGTTGTCAGCCAGAATGGTAGGTAGTTGTCGAAGTGCCACAGCAAAGCTGGACACAGCCAATTGTCGCTTGCCCTCAACGCGAGTAGCCGCACCCTCCACTGCCTTGGCCATGAGCATCTCGGCACATCCACCTCCAAGTGTAGTTCGGGGCTCCTTGACAGTCTGAGACAAGACAGCCAAGGCATCGTGTAAGCTTCGCTCCGCCTCGTCAAGGAGCTGTTCTGTGGCACCCCGGAGCACGATGGTGCAGGCCTCGCCTGCCGACACACCCGAGAACTTGATCAAAGTATCCTCACCAATGATGACCTCCTCAATCACATCGCAGTGGCCGAGCTTGACTTGCTCGGGGTGGTCAAACGTCGAGGCGATCTCACCCCCTGTGACCAGAGCCAGGCGCTCAATGCCATCAAAGTCGGCGTGTTCGATCGACATGATTCCGGCATCAGTAAATAGCTGCTCAGGCCAGTTATAGATAAGTTGTCGATTGATGAAGCAGTTGATGCCATGTGCCTTGATCTTATCCACCTTGGCCTTCATCTTCTCCTTCTCGGCTTTTTCCAAGTCGGCCAGCTTACTCGTCGAGCCAACCTTGACACGCGCGCCAAAGATCTTGACCTTGTCAGTGTCCATAGACGTGTTGGCCACCAGGATCTTGGCCTTCTCCAATCGCTTGGGCTGATTGACACCAATCTTCTTGTCAAGGATGAAGCCCTCATCAAGGTACGAGTCGCTGAGCTTGCCTCCAGCCTTCTTGATGATCTGAATATGGTTGAGGTCGGTCGTCTTGAGTCGGAGGACGGCATCGACGGCCAACTGGGCGAACTGATCTCGATCCTGGGCGAGGACCTTGGAGCTGAGGGTTGTTCGGGCAATCGAGAGCAGGTCTTTTCGGAAGGCCTCGGGGCTCTTGCTATGGTCAACTGCTGATCCTTCCAAAGCCTGCAGAGCAGCTTGGCTAGCTATCCGGTAACCCTCGATAATAGTCTGAGGGTGAATCTTCTTGTCAACCAACTTCTCCGCCTCTCTCAACAGCTCGGCAGCCAAAACGGCAACCGAGGTGGTACCGTCGCCCACTTCGTCATCCTGGACCTTCGAGATGTTGACCAGAACCTTTGCGGCGGCATTATCGAGGGCAATCGACTTGAGAATGGTGGCGCCGTCGTTGGTGACCATGATTTCGGCGGTGGAGCTAGCATGGTGTTAAAAGGGGGGTTCGAGCGGAAAGTTGGCGTAACATACGCTGACTGGAGGATCTTGTCCATGCCCTTAGGACCAAGGGTGCTCTTCACAAGATCGCCGACGGCGATGGCGCCGACGAAAGCGGCGAGACGCGCATTCTCGCCCTTCTCCTCGGTGGTGCCCTCTTCGAAAATCTGGGTGGGTTGGAAAGACTAGGAGGGGCACATGTTAGCAAATGTTGTTTCGTTGAGGGCCGTGGTTCCTATAGGAATTTCATAAAAGGGATGCAAATACGTACCATGACGGGCGAACAATCCGACTATACACACGGCTAAACCTGTCAAGAACGTGGGAGGTTTATCGTCGTCGTCAACGTCGAATGCTTCAGCCTTGGGTAGACGTTGCAGCCTTTTTTTCTGGAGCTCCAGCTTAGCAACTAGCAAAGCCCCTCCAAGGAGACCAACTGCACCCCCACGTGACTTGCCCCGCGGTCGGAGTTTTGTCGGAGGAGGAAGATCGCTTCTCCGACCGCGCACACTTTGTGGAAAGTGCAAAGGAAGAACACCAAATTTGTGCCGTGCCGGGTTGGCTATCGCAACATCAAGACTCCGCACGTCCCCGAGCGACACTCTCTACGGTTAAATAACACCCCTGCGTGTCTTCCCAAGGCCATATCTTCCGCGCGCAGATAGGTCTTTTCGCCATACTTGTGCTTGGCACTCGAAACCTCCAAAATCCTCGAAAAAAAAAACATCCAGAAACGAGAGAGCGGGGCAATTTTTCTTGCACCCCTCCAACCCACCAAAAAACGCCCATCATGGCGCCCTCCTTCGACCACCTCCGCGAGGCCGATCTTGACGATGATGAGTTCAACGAGGATGAGATTGATATTTCCGATCTGCGAGAGAGATTTGAAGTGCAGCTGGAGCAGGGTTATGATAGCTTCGTCGTCATCGACGGCCTTCCCGAGGTGACGGAGGAGCAGAAGCCCAAGCTGGTCAAGTTCTTGTTGAAGAAGCTCAACACGGTCGGCAAGACACGAGAGGATCTGATTCACATGCCCATGGGCGACAACGGAAAGTCTCTTCGGTAGGTGGTTTTATATCGGGAGGAAAGCTTGGCCAACAGCTTTGGACTGACCTGTGTTAAGGTTTGCCTTCGTCGAATACTCTTCGCCCGCTGAGGCCGCCGCCGCCACTCGCCAGCTTGACCTAGTTCCCCTCGACAAGAAGCACATACTGCGCGTCAACAAGTTCACCGATATCGAGCGATACGGACGAGAAGGCCGAGTTGACGAGACCTACCAACCCCCCCACATTGACGAATTCACCGAGAAGGAGCATTTGAGATGGTTCCTTAAGGATCCCTCTGACCGAGGTCGTGATCAGTTCGTCATGTACCGAGGTGAAAACGTCGGCATCTACTGGAACAACGAGAAGGATCAGCCTGAGAGTATTATCGACCGACAACACTGGACTGAGACCTTTGTCCAGTGGTCTCCTCTGGGTACCTATCTCACCTCCGTTCACGCCCAGGGTGTTCAGCTTTGGGGCGGCCAGTCTTGGTCGCGACAAGCCCGATTTGCTCATCCCTTCGTCAACCTCGTCGCTTTCTCCCCCGGCGAGAAGTACATCGTCACCTGGTCCAACCGCCCTATCTCGATTCCCGATGAGGGTCACCCTGCTCTCTCGATTGACGACCACGGAAAGAACTATGTTATCTGGGATATTGCGACTGCTGCTCCTCTTCGGTCCTTCGCAAACCTTGATGCACCCAAGAGCGAAGATGGCAAGCCGCCGCCAAAGATGCAGTGGCCTGCCTTCAAGTGGTCCGCTGATGACAAGTACGTCGCGCGTCTGACCCAGGGCCAGTCCATCTCCGTCTACGAGCTCCCCCGCATGAACCTTCTCGACAAGACCTCGATCAAGATTGAGGGTGTCATGGACTTTGACTGGGCACCCGCAACTCCCAAGCGTGAGGGTGTTAAGAACTACGAGCAGCTCATCTGCTACTGGACTCCCGAAATCGGCAGCAACCCCGCCAAGGTCGGATTGATGAGTATTCCCTCAAAACAGGTCATCCGATCTCTCAACCTCTTCAGCGTCAGTGATGCAAAGCTGCACTGGCAATCCGAAGCTGCCTACCTCTGTGTCAAGGTCGACCGACACTCCAAGTCTAAGAAGTCACAGGCCACCACGCTCGAGATCTTTCGAGTCAAGGAGAAGGGCGTTCCGGTGGAGGTTGTCGACACCATCAAGGACACTGTTATCAACTTTGCGTGGGAGCCCAAGGGCGACCGATTTGCCATCATCACCACAACCGAGCCCGTGGGCGTCACCGCCGTTCCTCCCAAGACCGCCGTGTCTTTCTTCTGCCCAGAGAAGGCCAAGGGCCAGCATGTAGGTAACTTTAAGCACCTCCGAACGCTTGACAAGAAGAATCACAACGCTATTTACTGGTCCCCTCGGGGTCGCTTTGTTGTCATCGCCACCATTGCGAACCAGCAAAGCTCGGACCTTGACTTCTTCGACCTCGACTTTGAGGGCGAGAAGCCCGAGTCCGAGAAGGACCTTACCGCCAACCTCCAACACATGAACACAGCCGACCACTACGGTGTGACAGACGTTGAGTGGGATCCTTCAGGACGATTCGTCGCCACCTGGGCCTCTGCCTGGAAGCATTCGGTAAGATGCCCTGCCCGTTAATCATTGCAATTTTTGTACTGACCCAGCACAGATGGAAAATGGCTACCACATCTATGACTTCAGGGGCGAAGCCCTGCGAGAAGAGCCCATGGAGAAGTTCAAGCAGTTCTCGTGGCGCCCTCGGCCGGCGACCATGCTCACCAAGGAGGAGCAAAAGGCAGTCCGAAAGAACCTCCGAGAGTACAGCCGCGTCTTTGAGCAAGAAGATGCCGATCGCGGCGCATCCGCCGACTTGGCTGTGGTGGAGGCCCGTCGCAGCATGCTCGAGGAGTGGTACTCGTGGCGCGAGTCGGTCGAGGAGGACGTGTTGGAGGAGCGCGAGGTGCTCGGCCTACCGAAGGACCCTCATGCCCCTCTACTAGAGGCATACACCAAGACTCTGGAGGGCACGACATCAGAGGCGGATCGGGTGATTGAGGAGATTGTGGAGGAGGTGCTGGAGGAGAGCGAGGAGGTGCTTGGTTAGAGGGCTTCCCTTTCTTTGCAGCATTCGCAAGGGAGTGATTTGCTTGTATCTCGGTAGAAAACTGGTCAGGGCGAGGGGTCACGTAATGAAATTCTTTGTCACGTTCACACAAGGATAGGTCTGGTGTCTTGGACGACTAAAAGCATTCTTCGGAGTAAATACATGTTCGTCCGCTGCAGATTTTGTGCTCCAACGGCATTGCTGAGTTCACGTGGTTGTAGACCAAGGAATCCAAGTTTCAGGGAAGGGTTATCTAACTATTCTAAGTAGGTATTGGGTCTTAAGTTTATTGGGTAGTCATAGACTAAGACATCCAAGTATTATATGTGGGTTCTCCAAGTACCTAGTGTATCTATCTTAGATGCTTCTCTTTCCTACCCAAGACGAAGCTGTTTGATCAACGCCGACAACTGGGTGTCCTGTCTGTCCGACAGAAACAGGTAACTATTCAGCCTCTCTCCCACATCAAAATCGAGTGTTGGTGGGAAGCAGAAGCGCTGGATCATACAAAAGAACCAGTCCTTGTCAGGGGACGCCTCGGTTGTCATGGCTGCTGTATATAGACACCAGAAGCGTATCCCTTCATCAAAGTCGTCGCTCCAGAACTGTGCCTCTACAAGCGCATGGCGGAGTCGAGAGATGAGCGCTGTAGCAGAGACTTGAGGGCCATGGTATTGCGTCGCATTAAGGAGAAAGGTTAACGCCGCAAGGCGGATGCAGCTGTCGGGATGTTGGAGGCTTTGGAGATGTAAGAGACGGTACATGAGAGCTTGAAGCTTGAGGAAGAGGTTTGTCTCGATGTTGTTATGCCGGTCACTGGCCCAGTAAATGACTGCGTAATGTACGTAGTCAACAGTGTCTTGCAGCACCAAGCGGAGGTCCAGCGAAACGGCCTTCTCAAGGAGGTCCCGTCCGAGGCGAGTCGGTGCAGGGCTCTCCGTATGGCCCGGGAAGATCGAGACAGGGTCCCAGGTCAAGGGCATAACAGGCGCCTTGAACTCCCATAGGGCTAGGAATTTGTCGGCTAGGATGGTGCTTTCGAGCACATATTTGTCAAACTGACCCCAGCCACCGGCATTATTCACAACCTTCAGCAGGGCATCCAAGTGCGTGCGAGCAGCAGAGGCTTCAGTTGATGGGGCGCTCATCATGGCTGCATATCTCTCCGGACAGCGCGTCCACAAGACTGGTGCTCTGTTCCAGAATGCTGTGATTGCTAGACCGTAGATCGAGAGCACAAGCCAGTTGTCGATCTGCAGGCGGTCGGCGTTTTCCAGGCGTGCTCGCACCGCCTGGAGGGCCTTGTCGATGAAGTACTCGGGAGGACGCCCCCGTTCAACAACTCCAGCCATCCAGCCCTGACAGCTTGCGCCATAAGCGAGGGTCGAGTACATCAAGGCCTCATCCTCCACACAGCGCCTGAGCCTCTCGTTGATGGCCTTCTCGTGTCTGATTGGAGTGTCCCGTCGAACTAATGCCGATGGAGCAAACGCTTCAGCCAGGAACGTGAGCTTGGCACCCTGGTCAAAAGTGAAATGCAATATGGCATGGTTTCCCGCATCCATAGCTGCAATGGTACAATGAAACGGATCAGAGCCGTTATTGGACGGGCTCCTCGTCAACAGCAAGGGTTCGTTGTCGTCTCCTCTTTCGGCAGCCGTGTTTGACGTCGTATTCGTTCCCTGCTCAAATACAAACTGCGACGTGTGCTGCGACCAGGGCTGTTCGGGTTGGTTGGATGCAGCCCCTCGCCGCCGACGTTGTTGAACATGGCTGAGGATGAAGGCGCGCTCTCCGCCTTGGGAGCGACTTAGAGAGGTCGAGCTGGAGTCTTTGTTGACAAACACTAGCGTCCGTTTATCAGGACCCATGGTCCTCCGGTGTAGCTTCTTTGGTATGCCATTGCTGCTGTCAACTGCAAAGACGGTCAGCATATGTAGAGTCGACGGCATTGTGCCCTCGGAGAGATGCCGAGTGAATCCATCCGCCCCTTGAGGCGATGTCAGCGCAATGCTGTGATAATTGCTCCGGCCGGGCTAATGGTCTTTCCTTGTATGTTAGTGGCCTCAACTTGAAGCTGAGAACTTGGACCTGATTGCATTGTGAAGATGATGTAACATCGCGGCTGTCCTAGTTGCCGGCAGTTGCACAGCCTCGCGTCTGACCACTGTACCCGATTCGGCAATACGATACGCTTTTGGGAAACGGCTATTATATGCTTACATAGGTACTTTGCAGATGCAAGTGAGATACTCATCAATGGGAAAACATCATTTGTTAATAAGAAATCATTCTTCATATTAGCCATTCTGAGGACGATGTGGGATATAAAGCTCGCAATGTCTGCTGTCTTTACTCCTCACCATCAACACCTCTTCTCAAACCACCTCAGCCATCCTCTAGACGTCTTCTCCATCTCTTCTACTCCTTTTTGACACCATGCTAGGCTTTGCTTCAACTTCTTTTCTGTTGCTACTAGCAGCAGGAAATGTCCTTGGTTCTCTAAAAAGCCCAATGCTTCCCGTTGTTGACCTAGGTTATGTGAGTAGGCATTCACGTATTTCAAGGCCCTTTTCTCATAAACTCAGGAACGCCATCAAGCCCTTTCATACAATGAAACCACCGAGGTCTACAAGTTCTCCAACATCCGATATGCACAACCTCCAGTCGGCAAACTAAGGTTTCGAGCACCCGCTCCCCCTGAGCCGAACCGCGATAAGATCCAGATCGGATCCGAGTTCAGGGCTTGTCCTCAAGCTGCTCCTGCCTGGCAAGCAAGGGCCTATGGGCCTATCGGGCTTTACTCGAACGGCAAAGAGTTTAGCCTCGAGTCGTGGGAGGCTGACATTAAGAAGTCGTCTCCGCCTTCCGGGGGTCCTCCTCCACCGCCGACCACTGAGGATTGTCTGTTCCTGGACGTCCACGTCCCTCGGAAGGTCTTTGACTCGGCCAAAAGTTCCAAGGGAGCTTGTGGTGCTCCGGTGCTTGTCTGGGTAAATAACCACGGTCCCATTCTTGTTGGAGCCTTCACTAACCGACATCCAGATCCACGGTGGTGGATATGTCTTGGGCTCCAAGAACGGATATCCCACTCCTGGGTATGAACCTACTGGCCTCCTAAAACATGCCCAGGAGTATCGCAAGGACGGAATCATCTTTGTCGCACTGAATTACCGCCTCGGTGCTCTTGGCTTCCTCCCCGGACCCGATGTTGAGAAGGATGGTGATCTCAATGCGGGACTCCTTGATCAACGTCTTGCTCTTGAGTGGGTTCAGGAGAACATCCACTTGTTCGGTGGCGCCCGTGAAAAGGTCACCGTCATGGGCGAGTCTGCCGGTGGAGGATCCGTCCTACTTCAAATGCTCGATGCTGGTAACAAGGGCAACAAGGCTCCCTTCGCTCAGGTTATTGCTCAGTCCCCAGCCATACCCTCTATCGAAGCCCCTAAATCAGCTTACCCGGGCTTCCTCGATGCACTGAATGTGACGAGCCTTGCCGAAGCTCGCAAAGCAAGCTCGAAAGCAGTCATCGCGGCGAATGCTCTCCAGATTGGAGCTGCTCCAGCGACGTCCTACATCTATTCCCCCCTCCGAGACCACAAGCTAATCCCAGATTCCCCTCTTGCTTTGTTCAAAGACGGTCAGTTCGACAAGTCTGTCAATGTCTTGGCCGCCCATAATGCTTTGGAGGGGGCATTCTTCTTTGACGTCGACCTGAAGGATGACAAGGAATTCATTCCCTGGCTAGATCGCTCCATCCCCGGTCTCTCAAAGTCGGAACAAGAATACCTAGCCAATGAGCTTTACCCCCCTCAATTCGACGGCAAACTGGGCTACGTGGATCAAGACTCTCGGCAGATGGCTCTGTGGGGAGAGGCAGTTATTGACTGCTCGTTCTTAGCCATCAATGAGGCGTTGGATGGTGATAGTTATGCTTGCAAGTCCCCTGAACCCAGCACCAAGAACTCAGCTAACTTATCGGCAGATCGGTTCAACGTTACCCCAGGGATGCACACGCAGGATCTCAAGTATACGTTTAATGATCCCCAAAGCCCGGCGTTCAAGCCGGTCGCTCAGGACATTCTGCAGACCGCGCTCGCAAGCTTTGTGGTGACTGGCGTGCCTGAAAACAAAGGCGGTTACACGGACAAGTTCCCTCACTGGAGAGTTCATCAGGATCTTGTCAATATCAACGAGGACGGTTCCAAGATTGGCGTGAGCACCGTCAACGAAACCAGGTGTGCTTGGTGGCAATCTCGCCATTGAGATGGAAGAATAGCGTTGGCCTGTTAAATACGCCCATCCAAGATGAGCCAGCCCAAACTTTTACTTTCTATACCAATTCCTTTTTATACATAGTAGATCTTTTATAAACTAGTTGCCTGGGTCGTCACCGGTTGCTTCGTGCTGAAACTGGCCGAGTCGCGCGAGTTGGCTGTGGCACTGGCTTGAGAATAAGACTGGTGGACATCCATGGTCCGAATAATGCCGTTGTATGTCATGATTTCCTCCTCAGAGCCGGTCGGGGAGTCGCTTCGAATCTCGGTGTGATGGCGCGAACCACGAATATCCTTGAGTCCGATATGATCTGTCGTGCGAGCGCCCGTGCGAGAAGCCTGGCCGTAGTACATCTGTCCGCTCGTATCGTATTTTCCTTTGGCTGAGCTACCGAAGAGACCGGGGAGCCAGCTGCGGACCAGGTATCGTAGGGCGGGGACGGAGGCGGAGATGATTGCACAGTTGACTTCGATGGTCGAGTAGAGGATGGTGATGGAGTAGAAGAAATCGGTGGCACCTCCTGGCGCGTAGTAAATCTTGCAAATCTCAACCAGTCGGATCAGAGAGACGATGATCACACTAAACAACAGTCAGTATTTAGTCTCAATGCCTTCAGGGTCCAAGAGCCGAGTGCCACTTACACAAGGCCAACCATGAAGACGGCGATGAGAGCCAGCTTCGTTCCTTGCGGCATCTTTAATCCCAGAAAAATCCAAAACGGAATCCCTAGGACCAGAAAGTCGGTAATGATGGTTATAATGCTGATGGTAACATGGAACTCCTTCTCGACACACTTGGCGTGCGCCTTGGCCTCCATGTCCCAGTTTGCCTCGATCGGTATACACTGCAGCAGAGCAACGAAGAAGATGGCGACGGCCTGCAAGGCGTTGAAGATGTTCAATGCATGGATGCTCCATCGGATACGCTTCTTCTGCCCGCCGAGCCTCAAGAGAAAGACGAGAACCGAAGCCTTAACAAGGGCCAGGATGGGGTTGTAGATCATCTGGGCGACGTAGAACCACCACAGCCCCGGCGCAGGATCGTAAGGCCGCGGAACATCCTTTTCATGCCAACCAACATAGGCAAGCTTAATATCTGAGAATGATCGTCAGTTGTCTAGGCTCGTGCAGAGTTGCATTCGGCAAGCTTCAACATACACATGTAGGTCGGGCCCATCATCACCAAGGCTAGTAGCTGATCATGATTGTTAGCGAACAACCCATGTCGGTTTTTTGAAGATCTTTTTCTCAAACGTACTGTTGCAAGCCCACAGAGGTAGTCGTCTATCACCGCCGATCAGTGTCTCGTTTATCTCCCCACGATACCCTCACGCAAAAAAATCCCGGAGGGAGATCAGGCCAAAAACTTACCGATGCCCCACTGACGAGCCTTGAGACGCCCGTATGCTCGCAGGGAGAAAACTACCAGGGAGAGGACCGGGAAGAAGAATGTGAGAACCACGACGGCATACTGACGAGACGTCGATGGGATCTGGGTGACGTCCCCATGATGGGGTCTTCGGGATTCCAACATCGACATCACGCAGGGAGTGCAGATTCCTGCTTTCCAAAGACGAAAAGAAGGGAAAAGAAGGGACGAGACGTGGGAGATGGTGATCAGATGTAAGATCCAGCCCCAGACTCACGGAACAGCAGCAACACCATCCAGCACCAACAGAGTGTCAGAAGATCGGACGACACTGCAAGCCGACCTGCTTTTGTAACGAGATTTGCCTCTTGTTCAGCCGGGGCCCGGGGCAACGATCCGAGTTAGGCATACGCAAAAGAGAAGAGTCTGGATCGGCCGCTCGCAGCACGAACTACATACAGACGAACAAGATGGGAGACAAGGTTGTTTGATTTGTGGCTCATCTAGATCAGATTCTGGTCTTCTCGCCTCTTCCTCTGACCATCCAGCTGGGGCGGAAGCGTCCGAAGTTTCGCCCCTGGCTACATGTCGTGGTCGTGTGGACAGGCTGAAGGCGTGGCCTGGTTGCGCAGGCGGATGAACTGGCTCTGGCTCCTGGCAGGATTCTACCGCGGACTTGGTCGGCTGGTTCGTTTAGGCAGTGATCGGCCTTATGCACGTCTCACTAGCTGAGGGCATCAACTCCTTCGCGTCCCTTGCTACTTGGGGGTTCCCTGAAGAGACCAGAGGGAGCCCTGGGAAGGCCAGAGAGATGTCTGCAAAGGCGGGGACCGCCGAGAGTTTGTCGTCCTCCAGGAGTTCCGCCATTCCCACGTGGAGGCTTCTCCTTAAAAAATAATAACAGCCATCCTGCCAACATTGCTTCTGTCAGATTGGATCTGGCCTGTCTGCCTGTTCTGCATAAGCATAAAAGACGCGCGTTTGTTGGCGCGTACCCGCGTGGCACAGCCAAAGCCACGCTTCCAGAACAAACATGGCAGCTGTCAAAGTCGGAGAAAAAGTATTTAACGTGAACCAACGCCCAAGAATCACACCCAGCCCAAGCGCCTGGCGCCCGGGCTGCGGCTGAATTAGAGTGGCCGTAGAAATAAACGGCGCCACCCCTGGCGAATCTCCCTGCGACAGACAGACAGGGCTACCTAGGGCTGTTGTGGTCTGGAACGAGGCGGCACCGGGCTCTGCTCCGCTGGATTGCCATCGGGTATCTGTCGAAGCGAGGTCCTGGGGTATAACTGATGGATATGCCGCAGTGAAAAAGGCTAGTGCCGTGCTATTCACGCGACATATCTCCTATTCAGCCCCCCTCGCAAAGACTTCTACAAGATGAGTCTAGGACATCATCTTAGAACAGCTGGCCAGTGCTGCCCTTTCTTTACCGAGGAGGACTAGACTCATATCGACTCTTGCTCTTGTCTGTTCGGCTTGGCTTGAGTAGTTTTTCCACTGGGGCGGAGCTGGAGTCCTCATTCAACCGGCCGCGATGTCACACTAAAAAGCGACGGCTTGATGAGATCCCTGATAGGGTTACGCCACGCTACTGCCGGTCAGGTTCTTCCGTCATGTCTTGGGACCACAGAGTGGTCCTTGCGATGCTGGCTGTGAGTCTTTATTCAGCTCCGGAGGCTTCGGACAAACTTTCTTTGAGAGACAAGGTGATGGTTCATCAACGGCTGTCGTTCCCTCTGCTCCCATTGACGGACGCCCGTCCCTTTTCCGGCATAGAAGGGGGCGAGCTCGGGGTAACTGGCCCCGTAGAATTATGGTTATTGGCTTCGTCTAGTTAAGTCTAAAACTCTACTCCAACGGCACTCTGGGGTAGCTTAATGGGTGGCATTATGACAGATATGCCCATCACATAATCTGTGTCCAGATATTTTTCAGACTCTATCTGTTTTGCAAGACTCAAGTATCACCAGACATCAAAACTCAACGGAAGGCATTCCGCGTATAGCCAACGACGTTACTCAACGTGAAACGACACCGGCCCCCCCTTCTCGCTGGCTAAATGCACGAACATGGAGTTGCTAATTAATCGCCATGCCAGAACTCCCAGAGAAGCCCATCAACTAGACAAGGATCCGGCCTCGAGCTCAGGCACCCTTCGCTTCCGTGCTTGGCAGGCAACCAAGGCCAACCAACACTGCTATTGTTAGGGCTTACCTCGACATATCGAGGAGGCATTTCCGCGATGTCCCCGATTCAACGTTACCTGCCAAGTTCCGAAATCATCTGAGGGCCCCCGAGTCTAGCTATACAAGCCATCTCCCAACCCACAACCACCCGAGTCGCAATATCCCATAGCGCAGGCTACATGGCTAGACAGACACAGATGGGGCTCGTCGAGTAAGGATGTCGATCCTTTCCCAGCCCTTGGACATCTCCTCCGGCTATCTGGTAGGGTAGAACTCTCGGTTACACACATCCACCGACGGTGCCTGGGTCCAAGAGACCAACAAGTGTTGGACAGAACTGGCAAGGCATGAATACAATGCCCTGGATCCAGAACCGACTGGTCACGGTCCTGGTCGATGGACGACAAGGTCTCCATCCACCGCAGCTTGATCGTTCGATTCTTCTAGCGCCTATCCAGCAATCCACTTTGGGTCGCCGTAGCAAAGGGGGGATTATCCGGATACTCGGGGCCTCGACTCGGGACGATACCACCAACATAAAGCTCCTAGCATCGCCGGGCTAAGGCTTGGTGATCTCTTCCTGCATTCCATCGCCTCTCACTGATCGGCAATCCTCCCTTACCATGGCTGTTCTCACTCGCGCCCTGGTGCTTGCCGCCTCTTTCGGCAGCCTTGTTAGTGCCCAGACGCTCAAGGTCGATGGCGAGGTTGTTGGTAAGTCATGCATGCATACATTATAGTTTACAACTCTGTTTCACATCCTTCCACTTCTGGCATTAGTTCACCCCAAGTCCCTGGTATGCTAACACGCCACCAGTTGCCAACGATGAAACCGTGGCTCCCGCTGCCCAAGCTCTTGATGGTGAGCTGCAGCTCACCGACGTCGTCCTGGCCAACCTCACCGACCTAGACCTCGACCACATCGAGCTATTCCAGTTTGCTGATGAGGCTGAGGCTCTTGACAAGCGATCTCTTTTGGGTCTTGCCAAGTGTAAGCTTATGCCTGGTGACCTGCTGTGGCCCGGAAAGCTTGTGTGGAAGGTCTTTGACCTTCTGACTGGTGGTGCTCTCATCAAGACTGTTCCCTTCGGTGCTGTCTGCTTCCCTGGTGAGCACTACGATGCTAGCGAGTGCTCTCGCATCCTGGACAACTGGACCAACTCGGACACCCAGTAAGTCTTGGCCTCATCCTTTCGCTAAGTGTGTGACTGACTTGCACAGCGATGAGGACCCTACTGCCAACATGTACCCTCTCTACGAGGGCAACGCTTGTCTCCCTCAGGATGCTGAGAAGGACGGAGCCAAGTGCCAGCTCGGCGGTCTCCCTGTCTACTCCGTCAACGTGTCAACCGTCTCCCAGATCCAGCTCGCTGTCAACTTTGCCCGATCCCTGAACCTTCGTCTGGTCATTCGCAACACTGGCCATGACTTCCTGGGCAAGTCGACCGGCGCTGGCTCCCTGAACATCTGGACCCATCACCTCAAGAAGATTGAGCTCCTCAAGAACTACAAGTCTGCTGGCTCCTACTCTGGCCCTGCCCTCAAGGTTGGCGCCGGTGTCCAGGTTGTTGAGCTATATGAAGCTGCTAACAAGTACGGCTACACTGCTGTCGGTGGCGAGTGCAGGGTGCGTAGACAACTTTTCTTTTAATTGATGAACATGCAATTGACCAGACTTGACAGACTGTTGGCGTCGCTGGTGGCTTCACCGCCATGGGTGGTCACTCACCCATGTCCCCGATTGCCGGTCTGGGCTCCGACCAGGTCCTCAGCGTCGACATTGTTACCCCCGACGGTCGCTTCGTTACTGCCAACGAGAAGGAGAACTCGGAGCTCTTCTGGGCCGTCCGCGGTGGTGGCGGCGGTAAGTCGCGACCCTCTATTGTATCACGACATGCACTCACTAACCCAAACAGCCACCTTTGGTGTCGTCGTCTCCCTGACCGTCCGCGTCTGGCCCAAGATGACCTTCTCTGGCGTCACCTGGAGCCTGTCCACCGTCGACGCGGGCATCAGCAAGGACCTCTTCTGGAAGGCCATGCGCATCTACTGGGCCAAGTTCCCCGAATACAACGACAACCACACCTACGGCTACTCTACCCTCTTCTCCGCGGGCGACGGCAAGTACTCGTGGAACATGCTCCCCTGGCTCGTGCCCGGCATGGAGCTTTCCGAGTTCAAGGCCATGGTCAGCCCGCTGTTCAAGGAGTGGAAGGAGATCGGCTTCGAGATCGAGCCCAAGTGGTTCACGCACGACAACTTCTACGACACATGGAAGAACCACTTCCCCACCGAGTCGGTTGGCGCCTCGACGGTCCGCACGGCCTCGCGGCTCATCCCCCGCAAGAACTGGGACGACGCCGAGCTCCTCAACAAGACCATGAACACAGTCCAGGGCATCGTTGAGGACGGCTCGGTCCTGATCCAGTACAACATCAATGGCGCGACACCCAAGAACGTCGCGCCGAGCGCACTCAACCCCGCGTGGCGCGATGTGTCCATGTTCGCCATCGTCGGCTCGGGGTGGTCGGCCGACAGCAGCCCCGATGACATCCTCGCCACAAACAAGAAGATCACCAACGACTGGATGGAACGCCTCCGCGAGGTGACGCCGGGCTCGGGCGGCTATGGCAACGAGGGCGACGTCATGGAGCCCAACTTCCAGCAGGCTTTCTACGGCACCGACAACTACAAGCGGCTGTACGCCCTCAAGAAGAAGCTCGACCCCTGGGGTGTGTTCTACGCTCCCACCGCTGTTGGTAGCGAGGACTGGCAGATTGTCAGCGTCCCCGGCCTGCTGGACGGCCTGCTGTACGGCGATCTGCTCGAGACGCTGAGCAGCTGGTTGACTCTCCAGACTGGCCGCCTGTGCCGCAAGTAGAGCTTCGGTTGTACGGATAATAGCTTCTCACGTATATAGATATTAATGCAGACTGCTGTACATACTTAACCCACATGTTCCCGTGAATACCCAAGCATCCTGCCGTCCGGTGGTATCTCGGGCGAGCACTGAGGTATGGAAGGGCATCGCTCTGGCATACGCAAAGCTCCAACCCACCCTTACAGATGCCACAGCCGCAGACGCATTTGGGCGAGACATCCATGTGTTGAGCCAGACCGCCAAGTTTTCTTGTGTCGGTCGATTTAACCAGCTCCTAAGACTTGCTCCTACCTATTCATCGGACCGACCGTTCCCAGGCCGAGCTGGACGAAGTTACAGTCGTTATAAATCCTAATAAAGAGGGTTATCTTGGACGGAGCGGCGAGGTAAATGCCCAGAGCGCCTTCCGGCGGCCGTTTGGACGGCCATAACAAGCTGGATAAAGTTGCTTGCTGCACCCAATTATGCGCCCAGATTACTCGTAAGCACATTTAACATGATGGCTGCAGCGCAGCCTCCGATTCAAAGCCAGTTTTGGGCTCAATGAAGCAAGCCGACAAGCTCGTTTTGGACGCTCAGGAGTACACTGACGACAACGGCACCTCTCACTTGACCAAGCGCCAAACTCTCGCAGTATGCGCCATTTCAGCTCGACAGAGAGGCACCTGACTTATCGCCCTCACAGAATACATACCTACGATACCGAGACATAATCGATGGTGTTTCCATAGTGAATGAAGAAGCCGACGCCGAGCCCAAAAGGGCATTGGATGGCGACAGCCAAAAGGAAGTATACGCAGCATTTGGCCGGGTGCGTCCTGCAAGGGAGAATCCCATGATTGACAACCCTTTGGCTAACATTCCAGCCCAAGTTCGGCTACCGCCAATTAAAGCTCATCCTCGCCCTGACCAAGGATCCTAGGGCTGTAGAGACAGGCAGCTTTGATGGGTCCTTGGGGATTGCTTCAGGCGACTGCGTCCTCCTCTGACCAAGGTCGTCGGGGGACTCGTCGAATATGCTCCCAACTACGAAGACATGGTCTTGGAAGAGAAGGATATATCGGAACGAGCTTTCGACGATGCCATCAAGACAATCAACATCAATCATGTCGGTGGTTGTGTCGCACCAGCTCGCATTCCTGTGGTCCCCATTCCTGAGCCCCGAACTGAAGTAATCATTTTTGAAGCTTTTGCCTTTAGACTACCTCACTGCACTGCTAGATCCCGCTGCATCACCATTGACCGCATTAACCCTCGGGTCCGGGTGCACCCGCCGTGTCAGAATGGTTCACTTGTCGACCATGACTCTTTGTTTCAACTACAGCATTGGGCGGGGTCTAATAAATTAAAAACCACCATAATCATCGTCAGAGCCTCGTCTACTATGGGCTAGGACTTCTTCCTAAATCAACACCCGAGCTTAGATGTTTCCTGGCGTCCACAGACGAGTACCTTATCAAGTCTCATAATTTTTACGACGGCTAAGGTGCTTTACGCGTCCTTGAACATTATCGAGATTGCACAACGGGGTGGCTTAAGTAGGGCTAACACAAATGGCTTTGACAAAGCATCTCGTGGGACGATGCGGTACCCTACCACAGGAACCCAACAATTACCGAATTAAATTGTTGAAAAATCATCAGACCGAGTCCTGTCCCTCGTGACGAATTCATCCTCCAAACAATTAAGCCCCGCTTGCTAGACCTTTTCACGTGGAAAGAGAACCATGTTGCCGCGAGCAGCACGCGTCGCGAGGCTTCGACGTTGGTTGAACTATTACCCTACAGTTAATCACCTAAAACGTCAGCGCACCTTGTTTCTGAATCTAGCGCCGGTCTCGGCCACTCATGGGAGGGCGGGACGGGACCTTGGCGCACGGACCACCAAGGGATCTGGGGTGCGCACAAGCGAACCCACAAAAATGAAAGTACGACACGACGGGACACGAAAGAGCGACAAGTAGTACAGTGTGAGAAATCCAAGTCAGCATTATCCAGCTTGGGAAATCTCCTTAAAAAGCATGCTCGCCAAAATAACCACACTCGCGTAGATTACAGCGCGCTGCTTTAATGGGGGGGGGGGTATCTTGACGCGGTCAGCATCCATCTTGCGCCATCCCCGCCGGCCGGGTGAAGCCACTGACCAGAGTCTACGTACGCACCAGCGGCACCACCAAACTTTCAATCTCTGCATGGGAGAATAGTTCGCGACAAAAGCGTATACAAGCCTCAGGCAAAAGCTGCATGTTTCAGGTATAAAAGCAATCATTGAATACTGTCTTATTCTCTTGATCACCATGTCTCAGCTCGACCACTAGGCTCGTTATTCTTTTTCAAATTGAAACACCAACAGTAAGAAACCACTACTCGCACGGCTTGCGTGCCTTACGCAAGCCACAATTCACCACCTCCCTTCCCTGTTGGACACCCTCGAAACGTGTGCCTGCCCCCCGGGCGGTGGTGTCAGCAAACGGTGGAAGGAGCAAGTTTGAACTCCCTGCCCAACCTTTCTTGTGTTCCAACCTCCTCTTCCATCTTCCAATCCCTTCGACATCGCCGTTTTATTTTCATCATTCTTCAGCTTCAACATCGACTTCAACGCTTTCCTTCATCCTCGAAAGGAGCGAGTCTCCGAGCCGACCTTCGTTTGCCGCCCCGCTGTTTCTCCCGACAGCTCCGTCTCCGCAGTTTTTACCTCTTGGCTCCAGAAGTGTGGTGTGACTTCATTCTGCATTGCAACCAAGCAGCCGTTAGATCCCGTCTCCTCATCTCGCGGCGTCCCTCCTGGCATGGCCATTGCCGCTTCACAACGGCCGCCGCCCTAAATTCGCCAGACAAGCGGTCAGCGGGTTCTATGTGAACACCCACTCGTCAACTTTTGCCAAAATGCTGCGACGACCTCCGGGCGAGGGACGTCGGCCCTCCCAGCAGCAGAAACTACTTCTCGCCTTTGCTATCATCCTTCTCCCTTGGTTGCAGCTTGTCGATGCTCAGCAGCAGCACCGCCCGGCCGCCGAACCAGTTATACCGCAGCTGCGACGCCCTGGTGGCCGCAGCCAGCAACAAGCCGACGATGCCGTCATCCACCGATGGGCTGCCACGCCCATCGACGCCGCCGAGGCCGCACGCGAGACAGCAAAGAAATCCAAGCGGGCTTCAACTCTAAAACAGCGTCCGCCCCAGCAAAACAACCCAGCGAACCTCAAGAATCGAAAGAATCATTACGAAAACATCATCATCCCTGACGATGCGAGCGCCCTTGCAACTTTGGCTCCGGCTCATGCCGTCCGAGCACCAAACCCTTCACGACACCAACGGTCCAGCAGTGCTCACACCTCTGGGCTCGCCTCGCCGCAGCTTGCGCGGAGTCTGAAGGACTGGGAAGTAGAAGACTTTGTTCTTCTGGCGACCGTCGATGGAGATCTATACGCCAGCGACAGACGAACCGGAAAAGAACGCTGGCACCTCGAGGTTGACCAGCCCATGGTCGAAACGACGCATCATCGCGCAGATCAATCCATTCTCGACGACGACTACAATCCCGTCGACCACTATGTCTGGGCTGTTGAGCCCAACCGTGATGGAGGAATTTACATGTGGATCCCAGACTCGAACGCTGGCCTTGTCCGCACAGGCTTTACCATGAAGAAGCTTGTCGAAGAGCTAGCACCCTATGCTAACGACAACCCGCCCGTTGTTTACACTGGCGACAAGAAGACGACCATGATTACCCTTGATGCAGCTACCGGAAGGGTCCTGAAGTGGTTTGGCTCCACAGGCTCCCATGTCAACGAAGCTGAGAGCTGTCTGCGGCCCGATACTTTGTATGACGGGGGCAGTCAAGAGTGCAGCTCCACAGGCACCATAACACTGGGCAGGACTGAATACACCGTCGGTATTCAGCGACGAGATGGCCGTCCCATTGCAACTCTCAAGTATTCCGAGTGGAGCCCGAACAACTATGACAGCGACCTCTACCAACAGCACCAGTCTTCTCTCGACAGCAAATACATTACCAGCCAGCACGACGGCAAGGTTTACGCCTTCGACTACGCGCGTTCGGAAAAGGCCGAACCTCTGTTTAGTGAACACTTTTCTGCGCCCGTTGCTCGTGTTTTCGATGTTTGTCGACCTTGGGATGCCACCCTTGAGAGTAATCCAGACTTGGTCGTCCTTCCTCAACCACCCATGCCCTCACAAGACGAGACCATTGCCCGGATGCGCAGCAACAGCATCTTCCTCAATCAAACCCACTCTGGGAGTTGGTACGCCATGTCTGGCCGATGTTATCCTCTTATCATCAATGCCCCAATCGCTCAAATTTCTCGCCCTGACTGGTGGGACATTGCTCCTGCCTGGGACACGATCAACCAGACCAAGTTATCAAAGGCATTGGTGGGCACGCACTTCCTCGACAGTAAGAGACAAAGCAGTCAACATCCGCCCACCTTGCCTGCTGCATCAAATTATGACTACGAAGAGACAGAGAACGACTCTGTGCTCCCCTTAGTGGTGGAGATTCCGGAGCCAACCATCATCACCAAAGTCAAGTCCTTACCCCAGAATGCCGTCCAGAGTGTGATCGACTTCATCAGCAATCCTGTCCTGATTCTCGTCTTTGTCTCGACTCTGCTCTGGAATGAGAAGAAGCTCCGTCGAAAGTACCACCTCATCAAGGAGAAAGGTTTCTTGAACCAGGTTCACGACTTGTTCTCACCAACACTCGAGTCCATCCCGGAAGATGCCGATGATAGCCAGGGTAGCGATAACGAACTCGACAATGTTGACGCATCTGCAGAGTCAACTCCCAACGAGAGGAGCTTGGACGAAGAGAATACGTCAGATGAACCCCCTGTTCCAGCTCCCAAGCCATCGAAGCTGGTATCCGAAGAAGATATCTCGCAGACGCCTGTCACAGATGTGGACTTGAGTGATGGAGAGGCGACACCAAAGCCAACCAAGCCTGGGGTAGAGTTAAAGATCGAAACACCAACTGGAGGGCCAGTCGATGCGGACGGATCTCGGACTGAAGCGCGGAACGCGACCACCAAAGGGACCCAGAAAGGACAGAAAGATGGGAACCAGAACCTGGTGCCCTCGGAGAAGAAAAAGAAAGCTCACAGAGGACGACGCGGAGGTGTCAAGCATCGCAAGGGCCAGGGGCGCGGTCGTGAAACCTCCGAGTCTCGTGATGATGACCCTGCCCCAGGCACTGTTGAGGAAGCCGTAAACAATGCCAAAAAGCTGGGTGATCGGCCCAGCCTGGAGCCTGATACCTTGTCCGTCAACAATGACATGTCATCCATTTCAGGCTCCACCATTCGTATGGGCAACATTGAGGTCACAGGAGAATCGATAGGCACGGGCAGCAACGGAACCGTGGTCTATGCTGGCAGGTTTGATGGCCGAGATGTGGCTGTCAAGCGCATGCTGATACAATTCTTCGACATCGCTTCCCAAGAGACTAGACTTCTGAGGGAGAGCGACGATCATCCAAATGGTACACTCTACAACTACTATTGTGGGATGAATGCTAACAAGAATAGTCATCCGTTATTACTCTCAGCAGATCCGAGACGGCTTCCTCTATATTGCGCTGGAACGTTGCGCTGCCTCGTTAGCTGACGTGGTTGGGGGTACCCAGGACCCGAAGATCAAGACTGTGGCGACAGAGCTCGCCAACGTTGGCCGACGCGATATTCCAAACGTCCTCTACCAGATCGCCAACGGTATTAGCCATCTGCATCAACTCCGAATTGTCCATCGAGATCTCAAGCCACAGAATATCTTGGTCAACATGGGCAAAGACGGAAAGCTGAGGATGTTGGTATCCGACTTTGGATTGTGCAAGAAGCTCGAAGGCACCCAGTCGTCTTTCGGTGCAATGACCAGTAAGGCGGCCGGAACTTTGGGATGGCGTGCACCCGAGCTTCTACTTGATGATGATGCCCTGGAGAATGCCATGACAGAGGCAAGTCAGCAGAGCGGCTCTGGCTCAGTCCTGGTGATGGACGACATGATGCCCACCAACCGACGTGCTACCCGAGCCATCGACATCTTCTCACTTGGACTGGTCTTTTTCTATGTCTTGACCAACGGCTCCCATCCATTCGACTGTGGGAGTCGGTACATGCGAGAGGTTCACATCCGTAAAGGGAAGTACGATCTGAGTCTCCTTGACTCTCTAGGCGATTTTGCGTACGAGGCCAAGGATCTGATTGAGTCCATGATCCAAGCCAACCCAAAGGATCGTCCAAGCGCGAAGGAGATCATGGCCCACCCTTTCTTCTGGTCCCCCAAGAAGAGGCTGGCTTTCTTGTGCGATGTGTCGGACCATTTCGAGAAGGAGCCCAGAGATCCACCCTCACCAGCCTTGGCTGAGCTTGAGAGCTATGCCTCGCGCATCACAAAAGGCGACTTTTTACGGGCATTGCCACGAGATTTCGTTGACTCGCTGGGCAAACAGCGCAAGTACACGGGCTCTCGGCTTCTGGACTTGCTCCGCGCCCTGCGGAACAAGAAGAATCACTACGAGGATATGTCCGACTCTCTCAAGCGCATCGTGGGCCCTCTCCCTGAAGGGTACTTGGCGTTTTGGACGGTGCGATTCCCCAGTTTGCTACTTACTTGCAGGGGTGTTGTGTTTAGCGTTGGCTGGCACAAAACGGACCGGTTCCGCGAGTATTATGAGCCCGCAGCTCTGTGAAGGGTTGGGTGTTGCATGATGGGATGGAGAAATTACGGGTTATGAAACGGACACCCGTTGGACTTTCGTTTGTTCCATGATAAAAACTGAGTGTAAGAGATTGCCCTGGGGATGTATGCAATGCTTGAACCAGATAGCGTAGAGGCAATCAATGTCGCTTTCATTCATTCACAATGCACATCGCTTTCGGAAACTGAGTTCAACATTGGCTAGGCATGGCCAGAGGTTTGTCAACCATCGTAATCTGTAATCTACCATCCTCTACATACTGTAGGCAGATCAACCATATCCTTGATTCCAGCGCTCGCAAGGGGATATTTTTCAACGCCAATTCACCTCGCTCGCTTCATCACTTCATATCCCCAAGAACCAACAGTCCAACTTGTCACATCCCACATGATATCAAACAACACACACGTGTTACACATCAGAGAGAAACCTTAGCCCCACTGCACCAAAACTTGCTTCTTCCCCTTCTTGCCTCCCTTCTTCCCCTTTCCCCCTCCTGTCTCTTCACCGCCAGCCGCTGGTTCCTCGGCAGCAGGCGTGCTCGGCCCACCGCCACTGCCCCATTGGAAGCCCGTATCGCGATGTCCGTAGTCACGCCGGACGGCCCGGCCGTTTCCGTAACCAAAGATTGTGGTTGTAGGCTTGGGCGCTGAGGGGAGGGCGGGGAAGGCGTCTTCGCCCGTGGGACGGGTTGCAGGACGGGGACGATTGAGCGTTGTGGATTGGGAGGATGATGAAGGAGCCGGGGCTGTCCAGTTGGAACGAGAGGAAGAAGCAGAAGAAGAGCCGGTTGCGGAAGGGAGAGAGGGGAATGCGGAGGATGAAGAGGTAGGCGGGTTGACGGCGGGACGAGCAGACCATGTTGATGGGCCGCTTGAGGAGACTGGAGCAGGGCCTCCGAGTCTCGTGCTGTTCTTGAGTTTGAGAACGCGGTTCGAGAATTTCTGAGAGGGCGCCGCGTTGGGAACAGCTGGGTTTGCAGTCGCTGCGTTGGCCCAGCCGCTGGAACTCGACGTCGCGCCGTGCATGCCACTCAGGCCAGGCAAGCTGGGGTAATCCTCATTGATGGCACGCCAATCCTGCCAGGCTTTGCGCAGAGCGTCGGCCTTGGCCTTGTCTTCGTACAGATCTGCGACTTCTCGCACCAGGGTGCCCAGGGCGTTGGAGGAGGTGTCGGCGAAGAGGGTGAAGAAGGCGTCGATGAGCTGGGGTGCGGTGAGCCCGCCTTGTCGGTACGAGGAGATGTGACTTCGGAATGTGGCCATGCGCTGGTTGTCGTTGCCAAGCAGGTTGGATGCTCGCTCTACCACGGCGCCGTGACGGACGAGACGAGCGCGGTCTTCGGGGGTTAGGTTGGCTGTGTCTGTAACAGTAGCCGACTCGATCGGGTTAGGCAAGTTGGTCTGGCTTCCTCGGGGTGTGGCAGATGAGCTACCACCACGGGATTGCGATGAAGCGGCAGCTGGCGTTGGTGAGGGAGCTGAAAGCGAGCCACCAAAGGTTCGGTTCGACACGGATTGAGCTGAATGAATGGCCATCTGCCGTTGAAAGGCAATCTCGTCACGTCGTAAAGGCTGGGCTGAGCTGATGGGAACCGTTTCTGCATTAGGGTCACGGCCCCGACCTGCTCTGCGTCCATCTCTACCACCACGTCGTCCCTCTCCATCTCGTCCACTGCCGCTTCCTCTGTCTTGCTGGTATGGTGTGCGGATATCGAACCCCGAGATGTTGACCACCCGTGCATCTCTCCCCGATGTCTTGCCCCCGTGCTCGCTTAGCTGGTGAGCCTGCAAGTCAAGCTCCGACTCGAAGACGACAAACTTCTTCTCCAAGCATTCCCGGTCGTTGCACAAAAAGTGATCCTTCTTGAAATGCTCCTCGAGCGAGTTGTAGTCGAGGTAATAGTGCGGGTGTCGCGAGTCTCTCCGGTCGCAGATAAAGCACCTCTCATGCTTCATCCTGCAGTGCTCATACAGCTTATCGTCATCATAGAAGCGCTCCCCGCAGAATCCACACAGCGGATGGCCCTTGAAACCCGTCTGATCCGCGGCGCCGGGCTTGTCGTCGCCATGGCGCATGTGCTTCTCCAGCTCACGGTCCGCAAACAGTTCGTGCTCGTGCGTGAATACCTTCTTGTTACGAGTGCAGAGATCGCACATGCGCTTTTTGTGAGCGGACTTGACATGACGGTGCAGATCGGGCCAGCCGAGGCCGGCAAAGTCGCAGGACGGGTCAGGGCAGTTGTATCGTAGGAGGAGGACTGTGTCGCCGACGATGTCCTCCTTGGTGTACTTGATGCCGATGTTGCTGTCGGTTGTGGTGATGTCTTTCTCGGTGTAGTCCTCGAAACGTTTCTCGGGGTCGTCGGTAAAGATGACGAAGGGAGCTGGGGTCTATAGGTTGTTAGCTATTCATCACCCCTGTCAGAAGGAAAGAATTAAACGTACACGACAATGAGCGCAGTCCTTCGTTTTATAAAGGGCTCTCATGCGTAGACCGCAGATATGGCATGTTGTGTGATTACAAGGTGCAATCGAGTGGTGAGCAACGGGATTCGCGCAGATGAAGCAGACTTCGCCGTCGTCGTCTTCGTCAGCATCTGGCGTCTTTCCCGCGCTCATAGCATGGGCTCTAGACGCCGCAGCAGCGACATCTTGGGCAGCTGGATTTGCAGGCACGGAGGGGACGTTGGCGTTGTTACCGCCTCGTCCACGCCGTTGGCCTCCTCGTCGGCCTTGATTGCCCTTGCCTCGTCCACGTCCTCGGTTTCGCGAGCCGTCGCCTTGGTTCTGGGATTGGGGTTCGGAAGCAGTCGCTCCAGCGGCGTTTCCTCCGTCCAGTGGAGCCATATCGTGGGAGTCAGGGTGAATGAAGGCTGATCTGTTCGTCGTGGTTGTAGTGGAAATGCTGGGCAGCGTAGGGAGGGCTGCGTTTATGTCGCTTTCGGAGTCGTTTGCCAGCTGAACTGGTTTGGTTTGTAAAGGGCGTGAGGGAGACTGGCCAAGGGCCTCAGGCGTAAAATCGCTTTGCAAGTACTGTGATTGAAGTAACAAAGATTGCTTGGGTCGTGAAGGATATCAAAATGCCGTAATTGAAAGGAATACTACAAAGCGAACGATGATGTCGACCAGATTTTATTTGGGGGGGTTGCCTTGGGTCTTTCTCGCAATGGCGGGGCATTTCCCCCAAGAAAAGATACGTACTAGTGCCCTTGGGGGCGTTGTGTGGCTTGTTGCAGCCACTTCTACCCACATCCGCGGCTGAGTAATCTCACGCACCGCAGTCCAGAGCTTTTGTCTGATGGGGGCGATGCTAGAATTGAGCTCTCTGATTGGCTTTTCAACTGTCACACCACGATAAAGAGTCACCGGCCAGACAAAGCTCAAGTTGGCGAGATTGAGCTGGCCCTCTACCCCTGAGTCATAAGGCTCATCATGATCCGGGTTCGTGTTGGGTATAGACACACGCTGTAGTAACAGGAAAGGAGTTCTGCACATACCAGTCATAACCGGAGAAGCCTTGCATTCGGCCTTGTCGGGATCAACTATCTAAAGGCGCACTACGACTATGACTCCTTGTCCTAAGCAGGTTGTTTGCTGCGCTTTCGATATGGTTGTTATGATGACCTTGCACAGTAAATGGCTTCGCATTTGTATTCTGCCCACGAGAAGGAACATAATAGCCCATGTCTAAGCAATACATACGACAATTTGATCTTGTTTTCGTCTGACGCTCAGAGAGCCTCAGTTGCTGTTTTAGCTGATATCACTACCAGGCCCAAACTATCCCTGCTCCAAATGGATATTATCCAGCTACCAACTCGTATAGTAGACGTTGGGTACCAAGGCCAAGTTGCCTGTAACCCATCAACGACCAAACCACAACTAAATCCAGTTGCAGACCTATAGTAAACCAAGCCCTTTAGGCATATCCCTACCTCAACAAGGAATGCCACAGTATCCTTCCAATTCTTAAGCGGCCGTCCCTGAATCCTGATCACCCCACCGTACTGTAGGCACCTTTGGCCCATCCAACTGAAATCACCCAGTATGCTCCCCTTTCCTTCCATATGCTGTGATCGCCGCCGAGGGGAATAAACGAAATGAGCAAACCATGAATGCCGGTTACGCCGCCGCGCGCCTAAAACGCTGTCATCTGAAATCTTCGTCGAGTTGTCCTCGTGCCTGTGCGTATGTGTATGTCGCCGTCGTCGTGTGGCCCACCCTCACTCCTCTCCAACGGGGTAGAGGTGGTTGCCAATGTCTTTGTTCATCTTGAACATGTCCACCCTGGACTGCTTGAAGACTGCCTGCATCTTCTCGTCGCAAATGATTTGGCGCTTGTCCTTGGGGTCTTGAAGCTCGTTGGCCTTGATGTGTTCCCAGAGCTTCTTGACCACCTGGGGTCGAGATAGCTGAGCGACAATGTTAGCCAATCTGGGTCTCTCACTCCAGTCTCCGTAGGACAGCGACTTAGCACGTACCTGAGTCTCGCCGACAAGCTCCGAAAGAGTGGTGCTCAGGTTAAAGGGCTTCTGGAAACCTCCGCCAGCCTTCCTCTTCTTGCCAACCTCGCCGTCTGCCGTGTCCAAGTCGCTATCATCGTCCGCCTTGACTTTCTTGGCGCTCTTCTTGCGAGGCGCAGCCTTCTTCTTTGTCGGCTTCGCCTTGTCGCCTCCCCCGCGGGTCTTGCGTCCTCTGGCCAGACTGTTCTCCTGCGCCTGCAGCTGGGCGGCCAGGCGAGCGTCGGCGTCTTCGGCCGAGGAGGAGCGCTTGACCTTCTTTCGCGAGGGCTCGGGTGTCGCGGATTGTTCGGTCTCGCCAGCGTCGGAAGCGCCATTGGCGGTGTCCGGGTCGACGGAGGAGGGAGGGGCGATGCCGTTGTTGGCCCCGGAGACAGCATCAAAGCGAGCCTCGATAAGTCGCTTGATAGCGTCCTACAGCGCCGGGTTAGTGGGATGGGATGAAAGCGTAGAGACGAAAGAGAAATAGCAGCCACGGAGCAGCAACATGGATGAAAGTTGACCGCATACCTTCTGGTCGCTCAGGTCTTTCCCGCCGAGGGCATCCTCCAAACCACGTCGAATCTTCTTTCTCGAGATGGTTTCGAGGTCGGCCGCCTCGAGGATTTCATCGATGATGGCGGTATAGCGCTCGAGCTCCTCAGAAGTCACTGTAGTCGGGTTGGATTATCAGTTGGCTGGCCTGAGGAGGAGGTCTGTGCCAAGCAAGGGGCGCTGCCGGGCAACTTACAAGGGACACTCATGATGACGGACGGGTCAAGTGCTTCGCGAAACGGCTAGTGTGAATGCTTCGAGTTGCACAAGGGAAATGAGGTTGACCTGGGGAGCGGAGGCGGGTCGGGAGCAGTTTTCAAGACGAGAGGGAGGAGGGGGGCTTTCCAAACGGCGGGGGAATGGCGCAACAAACGGGATCGCCTATCAACGGGGAACAGCCGTTTGTAAACGAGAAGAGGGCAACGCGATCGCGACAAGAGAGGAAGAATGCGCCGTGGTCGCTGATATCAAAGCATGTCCCAGAACAGCTGCGCGGGTGCTTCTCCGGGGTATGTGGTTGGAGGGTTCGCAAGTTCAACGCGGTTAAAGGTGGAGGACGATGGTTGGTCGCGCAGGGCCCGCGGTCGGTCGATTGCACCAGGCGAACCGCGGCATGGGAGGAGGGACGAGACGAGATGAAGACGGACGGCGGCCGAGACGGAGGCGGCGTGGAAGTGAAGGAATAAGAGAGAAGGAAAGGACCAGACAGGAAAGGCTGAGTGAAGGAAGGTCGGTTATCGTGAGGGTATGTCAAGTTGCAAAGGTATGGCTGGGTCAAGTTGACGTTCACGCAACTACGAGGTGGAAGTAAAATAACAAGCCACTCGCTCCACCGATCCCCGTCCGATGAGGCTCACCCGAAGTGTGGCCCTGTGGCTGGGGAAACCAGGGCAAGCAACCAGTGACGTGGGATGGAGGGTTGGGGTTCGTGGCCGAATAGGGGATAGCGTATTTTTGAGGCGCCAATTGATGGAAGGATGCTTCATCGTGGCTCATTCCCCCGTCGTTTGTCCCATTGTTCACGACGTAGGCTTTCATCTAAACCACGTGAGGCTTTTGGTTGATTCATTGCGAGCAAAATAATCGCATCATTCCCTGTCACTTCAAAGACCTCCTTGTTTAAATTTGCACTGAATGCCTGGAGCAGACTACGTAAACGGATCAAGTCAGCAGTGCCAAGATGTGGAGGACCCAAAAGTCAGGTACCGTAAGCACTTAAACAGTTTGCTCCTAGGGGCAGACGGTATGTAAGTGAGCAAGAGAAAAAATCATTCTGCAAAGTTGTCGCATGGAATGAAACGCTGCACCTCTTTCGCGCTGAAAAGGCACGTTAAGGGCACAGCGTAGCACATCGGAGCCTTGACTGATTCCGTCTCCGACCGGTTTCCCCGCCTGCCGAGAAATGACCCGCGATATTTCCCAAGGCAGAGAGACATTGTCTCCATGACAGAAGGTGTCTTCTCAGCCACCAGATGAACCCGTGGACCAAACCTATTGATTTTGACTTCCTCTTAACCCTCTGCCCAAAATGAATTTCTTACGTATGAACCCGTTCCACGCCCTCAGCCAAGCCTTCCCACCAAGACCCCACTTCACCGAGTCAAACGTCCCAGACCTCACCGGCCGTGTCACCCTCGTCACCGGTGCCAACACAGGTGTCGGGCGTGAGGTCGCACAAGTGCTGTACAGCAAGAACGCCACTGTTTGGGTCGCCAGCCGCAATGAGGAAAAAGGCCGGGTCGCCATCGAGACCATCAAGCAGCAACACCCGTCGTCCAAGGGAGAGCTCAAGTTCCTCAAGCTGGACCTTGCCGACTTGACCACCATCGGAGATGCTGCAAATGAGTTTCTCGCAGCTGAGAGTAGGCTAGATGTCTTGTTCAATAATGCGGGTGTGATGACGCCTCCCGAGGGGTCGACGACGAAGCAGGGATACGAGCTTCAGCTTGGGACCAACTGCCTGGGCCATTTTTTGTTCGCCAAGTACCTCACGCCTCTTCTTCAATCCACCGCCAAGACAGCACCAAAGGACTCTGTTCGCGTGATCTGGGTTTCGAGCTCTGCTACCGATGCCTTTTCACCACCCAACGGCTTTGAGCCTGATAACCTCGACTACAAGCAGCCGCGCAACATCCTATTCAAGTACGGCGTCAGCAAGGCTGGGAACTATTATCACAACGTCGAATTTGCAAAGAAGTATAAAGAAGATGGAATAGTCAGCGTGGTATGTAGACCGTCCTACAGACCCTGCATGGTTACTAATCTTGCAGTCGCTAAACCCTGGCAACTTGCACTCTGAGCTTGATCGGAACTCGGCGTGGTGGCTGTACTATGCGCGGGTCGTTACTTGCTACCCACCAATCCATGGAGCGTACACCGAGCTCTTTGCTGCCTTTTCTCCAGAGGTTACTATCGAGAAATCGGGAATCTGGGGTAGGTCGTCGTATTCCTCAGTTGTTGCAAGTCACTGACCGTCGAAGTTGTTCCGTGGGGCCGATTCTTGCCCGTTCGCGCAGACCTGCAGAAGGGCGCCTTGTCAGAGTCGGAGGGTGGCACGGGCATGGCAGAAAAGTTCTGGGCGTGGTCTGAAGAGCAGGTTAAGCCATACTTCTGAGTTGTACGATGTGTGGATGAAGCCGATGCATGGTTATGGGCTTTTGGCGCTGGGTATAACGATTTTCATAGTACACTTCCTAACTAATGACGAAGAATGATCATGTTCCAAGTAAACTGCTTCTTAAATGTTCTCAGAATCAGTGACGCCAACATGGCCAAGCGAGGATGCCAACCCCGAGTCCAAGTCCCTCATCAAATCTCCCCATAGCAGCCCGTTGGGTGTTTCTCCCGCCCATGAAGGATCATCGGCGAGGTTATCCAACCCAACATTAGCCAGAGCCTCCTCCCCAATGCTCATGACTGAATAGCTACTGGGCGCTGAAGCTTCGTCTGCCGTATCGGGGCTGGTGTGATTGTCAGCCGGCGTTGTGGCGGGTGTGACGATGCCCAGCCGTGCACAAAACGCCTGGACAATTTCCAAGCATTTCTTCTTGAGGTTTTCGGCTAACTGGACCATGTCGTGAGAGTTGACCATCTCAAAGACCCTGGCAGCCCGGGTAATGGCTTTGCGTCCCGAGGGCGACAATGGACAGATGGGGTATCCGCAGGAGAAGCCAGCTAGACCAAATACCGCGGTGCGCTGCCAGTCGACAACCTGGTACCATCCTGTGAGAATCTCCGAGTCGTTGAGAACCTGATGCAGCATGTTTGTGACCATGATGGCCGAGTTGACGCAGGTGATGCAGTGGTTGTCGCTGGAGAAGGTACCTAGGGCTGGCGTCGGGAGAAATGAATTGAATGTCCTGGTTAGCATGATGTTCAGGGTGTGGTACTCCAACTCAAGAATCAGGCGTTGCCTTTGTAACCACAGAGGGTCGGTCTGGCTGAGGTTGAGCGCTGAGCGGTCAACTGAGAATGGGACGCCTTGTACACGCGGCGTCTTGAGTGTCTCTGGCAACTCTTCCACCCAAGTCTTGAGTCGCCTGAACTGTTGGGAGAGGTATTGCGCACACTTTTCGCGCGACGAGGGATGCTGGTAAAAGTCGGGACAATCAATTTCCTCCAGGACATCCTCACACACAGCCATCAGTTCGGTGGAAATCTCACGGGCTAGCCGGAATAGTCGCTGTCTCTCGTACTGGAAGCGAAGCCAGTTGATGTCGGATGGCGCGGCGAGTGTAAAGGTTGGTCCGATGAGCCGGGCGACTTGGTCGGATTCTGCTTCTGGTTGACTGTACAGTTGGGATTCCTGGATGGCAAATGGGCGTCCCAAATACAAGGCGAGCTTTGTGTCTAGCATGTCCAAGCACCTCCATAGTCTCGAGTCTGGCTTTGTTGGTTTCGACTCGTCTCCTGGCATGTCTTGCCTGTCATCGAATTGAAGCCCGAGAGATTCCGCGGCTCTAACTGCTGACCCAACCATGATGTAGGCCGAGTTGACCTGGTCAAAAGCGAGTAGGTATATGGCGCTTAGAAAGTGGCACTGGACTGTTTGTATGGATGGCTGCTCAATCCCCTGGCCCAGGAACTGCTGCGCTTGGAGATAGAAACCATATCCTGGTTGGTCTGGAAGAGCAACAGTGTCGGATGCCGTATACGACGAGCCAAACTGGATG